>BQNB010169342.1:0-13791 GCA_026074375.1 Tanacetum coccineum | reverse complement strand
ATCAACATCCTTACCATCTTTATCTTTTGTCAAAGTCTTGTTGGTTTTCATAGGAGTACTAGCTGTCCTTATACTGGAAAAACCAAATTTCTTCAAGATTTCACCAACATACTTGTTCTGACTAATGAAGATCCCATCCTCTTTTTGCTTGACTTGTAAACCCAAGAAGAAAGTGAGCTCTCATTTTGAACTCATCTGGAACCTTTTGTGCATTATTTGCTCAAAATCTGTACACAAAGACTTTTTAGTAGAACCAAAGATGATGTCATCTACATATACTTGTACAAGTAGAATATCACCCTTAACTCTCTTTATGAACAAAGTCTTGTCAATTTGTCCTCTGTAAAATCCATTGTCCAGCAAATAGGTAGAAAGAGTCTCATACCAAGCTCTAGGAGCTTGGTGTAGACCATATAAGGCTTTCTCCACTTTATAGACTTTTTTTGGAAATTCTGGATCGACAAAACCTGGAGGTTGGCTGACATATACCTCCTCTTCAATAGTACCATAGAGAAAGGCACTTTTGACATCCATCTGGTACTCAAGAAAATTCATGAATGATGCATAGGCCAAAAATAACCTGATTGCTTTAATCCTAGCAACAGGAGCAAAAACCTCATCATAATCAATGCCTTCTTCTTGTTTGTATCCTTGTGCTACCAGCCTGGATTTGTTCCTAACTACTATACCCCTTTCATCTTTCTTATTCCTATACACCCACTTTATACCAATAGCCTTCTTGCCATAAGGTAGATCAACTATAGTCCAAACCTTTTGAATCTTAAACTGAAGCAGCTCTTCTTGCTTTGCTTCAACCCAACTTTCATTATCAAGGGCTTGAGCTATCTTTGTGGGTTCCTGCTAAGAGAGGAAACAGGCAAATAAGCAGTTTTAGAAATCTTTATAAATTATCCTTCTCTGCTTTTGGATGTAGCTAATCATAGCATGTTCTCCAGAACTCTTCTTTGTCATGCCCCTTATTTGTACTGCTGACTTTGGGTCTCTAATTATTTGATTTTTAGGATGAATAGAGTGTACTCTAGTTGTGGGAATAGGACTAACAACAGTGGAAGGTTCCATGTTGTTGAAATCAGCCTCTGCACCCACAACTTGATCAGCATAAGGAGTGTTAAGAGTTTCCAAGTCATGATCATCATAGGCATTGCTAAAAATGCCAGTACTTTGAATTTCAACAGTATCTTCCAATTCAGGTATTAGAGGATCATGAGGAAGATTAGCAACATCAATAAAAAAAGATCCACCAAAAGGAACAAATAATGCTCCACTTGATGGTCCAACAAGACTAAAAGTCCTGGATGCACTAGCAATATTAACTGGTGTGCTAACAGTATTAAAACTGTTAGTACTGCCAGCGCTAGTAATCTTCTCCTGGGTGTCACACTAAGCTTCAAACTCTTTTCTAACATTTCTAACAGCATTTGATTGCTCTGAAGCCTCCTTCTCTTGATCATCATTACTTATCTAAGAACATTTTTCAAGGCTTGTTCATTCTTACTTGCTGGTTTTTGTACAGGAGTTTCATCAGTAGCATCATCAGTTGTATCATTTTTATATGTTTCATCTGAGCTCTTGTAGCTTGAAGAGATAGAAGACCATAATGGGAACACAATATATTGTTGAGTAGACACATTCTTTTCTTCAGATTGTCTAGCATCAACACTTTTCTTCAAACCTGTATCACATTAGCCTTTTCTTGTGGACCTGCATTTGTTAGTTGGATTCCCTGTAGTAATTGGTTGATAGTTCAATAGATTTTGTTAAGGACTTCATTATCAAATAATCCAGTTAGGTCCTTATCATACAACATTTTGGTTATGTTCAAGAATTTTACATGCAGATTCTCTTCAAAATTTTTCTTGGTTTAAGAATTAAATACCTGAAAGCTTTGCTAATTTACAGTTTTACCCCACTAAAAACCTTCTTTGCCTTCTATCATTTTTCCTAATGGATGTCTGAGGGGTATTTTAGGATAGTGACAGGACATTCAAAGGTTCAGAAACTTACGCTTGGTGGTTCTGCCAATTATAAGTTCATAAGGTGTCTTGTTATAAGGCTTGGTCACTAAAACCCTATTTAGAACATAACAAGCAGTATTAACTGCTTCAGCCCAAAATACAGTAGGTAGAAGTGAGTCTGCTAGCATAGTCCTAGCTGCCTCAATCAGAGTCCTGTTCTTTCTCTCAGCAACTCCATTTTGTTATGGAGTTCTGGAAACACTAAATTCCCTTTTTATTCCCTTTTTAATCAAGTATTCATTCATTTCCTGTTTTGAAATATGTTCATTATCCACCTTGATTACCTTTAACCTTATGGTTTAATTGTTTTTCTATTTCTGTTTATAAATCTCTTAAGAATCCACTAGTCTCATCCTTAGAGGCTAAGAAGAAAACCTAGCTAAACCTGCTAAAGTCATTTACTACAACGGCATATGTTTATGGTTGATGCTACTAAAGATGTTGGACAAATAAGTCCATATATGAACCATCGTCAGGGGTCTGGCTGTTGAGGCTCATTTAGTTTGCTTATAGGAAGCCTTGTGTGCTTTCCCTTTATTAACAAGCACTCAAGTTTATGGTCATTTGTCAAAAATATTTGAAGTATACCTCTTTTAAGGTTTCCATTCACTAAGTTTTTTCAATTGTTTTAAAATTCACTGATCCAGGCTCCTATGTTCATATTTTAGACTCGTTTTAAATTGTGCCTTTTGCATACAATCAAGTTAAATTCTCATGAAGGAACAACATTCTTTAAATCAAAAGTAGTACTTATTGCTTTGCCTGGGGAACTCTAAGTAGTAACTTGGGTTTCATAAGTAGCTAAATAAAAGACAAACAAGAATCCAGTTTCAGTGAAAAAGAACGCTGTTTTTCTTTGTTACACATTTGTTGAGACAGAGAAAAGATTAGACTTTTGTCTGTTACAAAAAAACATCTTTAAAGTTCTAAACTTATCGATTCTTATCTTTCCTTTTCCTGTTATCTTACAACATCTAGAATTCCACCAAAAGCAAAACAAAACCTCCATCAATGTCTTGATAGTCAGTAAGAAGTCTTTGTTCCCTGTCATGTGCCTGGAACATCCACTGTCAAATATTCCTTTGTTCTTCAAAGCTTGTTGTGGATTTCCCTACACAAAAGTAAGAGAGTCAGTGTCTCTTAGGGACCCAAGCCACTACTGACTTGAGTCTGCCTTGTGGATCTATATAATTTACTCTTTTTGAGACCCATGATCCACTATTTTCTTTGGTAGAAATTGTTTAAATCAGTGCAATTTAGGTCTCCAAAACACAACCTTGCTGATGCCTTGACAGCTGTGACCCAAGTTCCCTTAACACGTACTAACTGTTGTTTACCTAGAGTATTAACACCATTTACTCTGGAAGTATTAACTTTTTCATTTGAAAATCTTGGTATTTGGGCTGTTGGATTTATAAAAGGCCTTCTAATAGGTGAATGAGACTTATGAAAAGCATTTTGTTCGTATTTTGAAACATTCATCTATTTGTTATGGGTATTAGCCGTATTAAATGGTCTGAATGTACTAGTTGATGTTGTTGCTCTTAGAGAGCTTTGTTTGGCAGCACTAACTGGTACTCTTCCAGACCTTGTTAAGACTGCAGATGAAACAACTTTATATTTTGATGATTTATTCTCTGATGCAACACTATTCCAAACTGTGGTCTAATTTCCCTTTGACCAGTATTCTTTCCCATATTTTTCAAAAAACAGACTCTTTTAGCCATTTTTCTTTTTCATGAAAATCACAGTCTTTTATTAGATGGCTGTAACTGCCACAAACAAAACATGCTTTCTTTGTAAACCAAATCCTAACCCCATTTTTTGAGTCATTTTAGTATTCAATCTCTTTATATACCTTAGGATTTTGAACGTGGTTAATCCAAAGGTTTTTCATTTGTTTAGGTTTAACAGTATCATCAGCATTAGTAAACTCAATCCTTTTAAAACTAGGTTTGTTTGTTGCTTGCAAATCATTAGATTGAAAAATGTCCTCATCATCACTAACCCAATCTTCAATGATAACTCCACTGGGCCTAACAGATTCAACTCTGCATTTCTACACTGTATTTCTAGTTTGAGGGGTACTTGTTTCACTTGAGACACACTAGATCTAGTCTTATTGATGTAGGCACTATAAAACACAATCATACAATCCTCAAAGATTAGGTCAGCTAGTAGAGGATGTAGTTCTTGTTATTAGGAGGAGGAAAAAAATGATATACATTATCCTTTTTGAACCTATCATTTGTTTGATTGTCATCTCCATCACTTGAACGACTATCAAAGACACTATTAAACAATTCACTACACTTGAATCATTTTCATTCAATTGATCTCCATATCCTAGACCAGTTTTATCTTTAGAACTTAATTGACTATTAATCAGTTTATTTAAGTTTTTAGAAGATGTTTTAAACTATTCTAGTTTAGCTTTTAAATAATCTTTTTCTCTTAAAGTTTCATCTAACTGATTTTTAAGTCTAGTGATAGCATTACTTTTGTCTTTTACTTTAAATTCTAATACTGCAATATTTATTCATTAAACTGCTTCATTTTTCTAAGAATAACTAAACTGTGCTCTACAGATTCTAGGCCTATGATAAGCTATAATTTCTAGATTAGCCTTAATAAGAGGTTTGTCTTTGTTCATTCAAACTGTTTCTTGAAGGTTTTTTCATTATGTTTTTTATAACAATTTTTTAGAATAGAATTGTACTACTCTGTGTCAGACCCTGAGGAGTTTGAAGTGTAGGCCATAAGAGCAAACTCAATTGGTTCATCTTGAGCTATATAAACTCCAGTCATATCCCAGTCCATCATTGGACAATCAATGCATTATATGAAAAACCGATGTCATCAGAGGTCTCACACTAGTCTAGTCCTTTTGGTGTCATCCTGATCCTATAACTTGCATCTCCATTCTTGATTCCATTGATTTCTTGGTTCTCTACATTCCTTTGCATAATGGGCCCTTCTGTGACAGTTAAAAGCATCAACCTTAGTTTTTATCAAAAACCATACGGTTCTTTGCCATTTGAAGATTAACTTTCTTTCAGTCTTCTGTATAAATTTCAGTTAACCCTCATAGAAAGCATGGAACACCTGCCATTTAGGTCCATTTCTCCAAATCATTCATGATCAATCTGCTCTAGGTCTCATCATCAGTTGTAGATATTTGATGATTAGCAAAGACATGAGACATTAGATATCAGTATATGATATGAAGAGGCTTGTCCCTAAGAATTATTGGCCCTGATGTAGTAGAAAACACTATCTTAGTATTATTAACTTCCATTACTACTGCTAGTGTCTTATCTAGAGAGAAATGCCACATTCTAAGAGTTTAAATATGATCCAGAGGAGCCTTTGATATCAGCCTCAAACACTTTTAGGTTATTGTATAGATCATCAATATCCAAATCATTTTACCTATTCACTTTGTTCCTTATTATTCAAGGCTACATTGTTCCATGATGAAGGTAGAGCTCTTAAAAATTTCTTGATTTGCATCTTCATTAGGAACAGCGTGCACCATAAACTTTTATCAGCCCATAGTTTTTATTATTATTATTATTACCTCCACCCTTTAAATGACTACCACATCGGTTGTGAGTCGACAAGAGGTAGTGGTCTTATTTCGGCTTCGGTTTATTACATAACTATTATTATTATAGCCAAATTTCAAGTCATGTGGTCTTTTAACTACCTACACAACAGTAGTGAGCCGTCAGGAATTGGTAGCCTATTTCCCCACAACACTGACAAAACCTCGATGCGTACCTTACTTTCACCAGAAGGAATCTCTACGAAGGGATTTAAACTAAGAATCGCAAAAACCAAAGCAACTTTATTTATTCAACAATTTTAAAACGTTTATTAAGCTGATGGGAGCAAAAAGCCACAATTAACATCTATGAGCCTTAAAGAGTCCCAACTACTCCACGCTTAGCATCTAACTTATATTAAACTCTATCATTTCTCATTCTTCGCAAATTTAAAATCTTTACTAAAAAGATTCGCGAATGCTTAGTCTAATAAAACAAGCTTTGCAAATTTAAAGTCTATCATGGAAACTTGCAAACTCTTGGCTTTTTATAAGCTAGAATTCGTGTTTTAAAGCTTCTTGTATAAAAGACTAGCAAAAGCTTTAATCTATATAAGTTAAGGGGCAAGCTAGAGTGCAACATGCTCAATCAAGTCAAAATTTATTCCTTAAAAAGACAAAACTACGTGTCAAAACACTTATTCTATTTTAAAATTTTTAATTTTGGCATATTTTTGCTATTTTTAGTGGCAAAACGGGATTACGTGAAGACAAGGCAAATGCAAGTAAGACCGAATCAAAAGATCCCCCCATACTAGAACTACACATTGTCCTTAATGTGAGACTGTCATCCCCATACTAATTTCAAGGCATAATCCAAATATTAAGGGGTCTCTACGCAAATCTAAAGCCGTTTATTAATTATGTTAATAGATAAACGTTAATCAATAAGATCTTGGATATCGGATTGCCATATAAAAGCATGCTAAGGATTAAAGATCGAGTGGACGATGGACAAAACCACGAGCATGAGAGTCTTCATAATCCGGGACAATCCTGGACATAAAACACAAAATACGAAACACGAGAAAGGAAAAGGTGAGCCTCCTCACATAATAATAACACACTTATTCATAATTATTATATTAATATACTACTACTAAGGATAAGCATGGGTTACCACCCACAAAGCGCTTGTTTTTGTGCGAGTCTCTAGTTTGACTCGACCCCGAAATTAGTGGTCCATGGGGAAAGTTTGGAGATCCGGGACAACCATCGATGGTATGTCCCCTCCAAAGTAGTGCTTGAGTCTATGATCGTTCACCTTGAAATTTGGTCTGTCAGTTTGAGATAACTCAACGATACCATAAGGGAAAACTTGAGCAACGGTGAACGGTCCAGTCCAACGGGTTTTGAGCTTGCCCGAGAAAATCTTTAATCGAGAATTGAAAAGAAGAACTCGATCACCAACGTTGAAAACACGGTTCTTAATCTTGAAGTCATGAATCTTCTTCGTTTTCTATTTGTAGATTAAAGAATTCTTGTAGGCTTGATCACGGAGTTCATTTAATTCATTCATTTGAACTTTCCGGTGATCACCCGCGGTCTTAAGGTCAAAATTACAATGCTTTAAGGCCCAATAAGCCTTGTGTTCAAGTTCGATAGGAAGATGGCAATCCTTTCCGTACACAAGCTTATAAGGAGTGCACCCAATGGGTGTCTTGAAAGCGGTACGAAAGGCCCATAATGCATCATCTAACTTATCGGACCATGAAGCTAAATTTTCGCCTACGGTCCTTTCTAAAATACGTTTTAAACCACGATTTGAAACCTCCACTTGTCCACTCGTTTGTGGATGATACACGGTAGAAAGATGGTGGGTAACTCCATACTTAAGCATGACCTTCGCGAGCGATCACTAATTATAGCACGAGGAGTTCCAAATCAGGCAAAAAGAGATTTCAAGAATTTAACAACGACTCGGGCATCATTAGTGGGGAGCGCTTTTGCTTTAACCCATTTAGATAAGTAGTCGACGGCCACGAGAATATACTTGTTCCCTCGAGAAGAGGGGAATGGTCCCATAAAATTGATGCCCTATAAGTCAAAGATCTCACAAACTTGAATAGCATTTTGAGGCATTTCATCTTTTTGTGAGATTTTGCCTTGACGTTGACATGAGTCACATGACTTTACCATGTCATGGGCATCACGATAAATTGTCGGCCAATATAAACTGGAATCAAAGACTTTCTTAGCGCTGTAGTTCGCACCATGATGTCCCCTAGTGGGTCCATTATGGCAAGCCGTGAGGATATCAATGGCTTCTTGGCCGTAAACACATCGTCTAATCACTTGATCCACACTAATTCTAAACAAGTAGGGGTCGTCCCAAAAGTAATTCTTTACATCCTTAAAGAATTTTTTCTTTTGTTAGGACAACATCCCTTTCACAATAAAATTCCTCGCATGGTAGTTTGCAATGTCGGCAAGCCATGAGGTACTAGAATCACCACGAAAGGTAACCATACCAAGAGTCTCGAGAGGAAATGTTTTGGTAATTTCCTTGTTCTCGAGAACATCTTGGTGGGGATTTTCAAGTCTTGATAAGTGGTCGGCCGTGAGATTCTCCGGTCCTTTTTTATCACGAATAATGACATCAAATTCTTGGAGTAGGAAAATCCACCAGAGCAATCTCTGTTTAGCATCTTGCTTGGTAAGAAGATATTTGAGAGCCGAGTGGTCCGTATACACTATGGTCTTTGACAAGACTAAATAAGGCCGAAATTTTTTGAAAGCATACACCACGGCTAATAATTCTTTCTCCGTAGTAGTGTAATGTACTTGAGCATCCGTCATGGTCTTACTAGCATAGTGTATAGGATGAAAATGTTTGGTCTTACGTAGCCCCAGGACTGCACCAACCGCGTAATCACTAGCATCACACATAATTTCAAAGGGCAAGTCCCAATCGAGGGCAACTAAAATTGGAGCTTCGATTAACTTCTTTTTAAGTATATTAAACGATTCAATACATTCTTTTAAGAAGATGAAAGGGGTATCTTTTTCAAGAAGATGGGTCATCGGTCGGGCGATTTTAGAAAAATCTTGAATAAATCAACGATAGAACCCGGCGTAACCTAAAAAACTTCGAACGCCTTTGACGGAAGTCGGATGAGGGAGTTTAGCTATAACATCAACTTTAGCTTTGTCGACCTCAATCCCGAACTTTGAAATCTTATGTCTTAGAACAATGCCTTCTTTTACCATAAAATGACACTTCTCCCAATTTAGAACAAAATTAGTCCCCGAAGACCTAGAAATCGTCCATAAATACCTCCATTGTTTCCTCGATCATGTCATGGAAAATGGCCATCATGCACCTTTGGAACGTGCCCGGAGCAATTTACTAAGCGAAGGCAGCGTCGTAGCAATGTCCCATAAGGGAAAGTGAAGGTGGTCTTCTCTTGGTCTTGCAGGTCAATTAGAATCCGAAAATATCCCAATAAACCATCTAGAAAACAATAGTATTCGTTTCCCGTGAGTCTTTCAAGCATTTGGTCCATAAACGGTAACGGGAAATGATCTTTACGAGTGACATCATTTAACTTTTAGTAGTCAATGCATACACGCCATCCTGTAACTAATTGAGTAGGTATCAACTCATTATCTTCATTTTACCCATCGCGCTTGGCTCAGCTCCTTTCCACCCTTCTTAGGCACTCACATGATATCGCGGGCTACCACAGGCTATCGGAGATAGGGTAAATCAATCTGGCATCAAGGAGTTTGATAACTTCCTTTTTGTGTGTGTGTGTGTGTGTGTATTTTTGGGTTAACCCTTCTTTGATGTTGAATTGCCGGTTTAGAGTCATCCTTCATTAATATTTTGTGAGTACAAAATAGAGGGTCAATGCCTTTATATCAGAGATTTTCCAAGCGATGGCCGTTGTGGCGATATTTAAAACCTTTAGAAGTCGGACCTTCTCATCTTCTTTCACGTTTTTAGCAATTATGACGGGTAGTTAATCGATTCCTTTTAAAAATGCATACTCAAGATGAGAAGGTAAATCCTTGAGCTCAAGCTCGAGGTATCATAGATGATTTTTATGATTTTAAGTTCTCAACATGAAGTTTTTTTGGCTGGAGAGGAGATGCTGGATCATTCGTTACTAACTTCTTGAGTGAAGAACGTCTCCTTCGGATCAAAGTCGGCATATCAATTCTGGTGAATTGATATTTATTTGCAAGTCAAGCTTCGATTTCTTCCTAAATGAAGTCACCTCCATCAAAAGGAGTTATGAGAGGGGGGAGAGAGGAGCAATAATAGGGTCTGAAATTGGAGTGGGATTGCCACTCTTAGAAATTTCTGAGAATCCGAGCACTTCTTGAACATACTCCTCATAAGCTATGTCGATGACATCGATTTGATTAATCGACACAACATCATTGTAAACACTTTAACGGGCAGTGTACCCGATCGGGTGGAGTTTCGTGGTAAGTAGGGTGTCGAACACTAAGAGTGAGATCGTTAACCTTATATTCTATCAGTATTTTAATTACTCTAATTATGTTAATTCTAATTACTTTTTAAACATATGTTATATACGTTTCTAATGATGATGGGGGGTTTTCAGCCTGAGAGACTGGCACAGGTTTTATGGTTACAATAATCAATTCTATACACAATAAACATGCATGAAAACAAATAAAAGATAAAAGAGCGGTACAAGGCAAATAATAGAAAACCATATTAGCCATATTAAATTTGATTAAACGCTGGTTTGTTTATTTAGTGCAATAATTTCTTATCTCAAAGCGGCATATCATTCTTAAGACTTAGGCGGGACATCATCCTAAGACCTAGACACGTTGAATCATGTCACAATTAACGTATCCGCATAAAGCATCCTTTTGTTTAATTATAATCTATCTAGGGATTAAAGCAATGGTGATCTGGATAAACCCTAGCCTATCAGGATTTTACCCACTTACTGTTTGACGGTATTTTATATACTGGTAGTTCACTGTTCAAATCTTTATCAATTAATCTTGAACATACTTGTTGAAACATTACGGGTCACCTGCCGGTCCAACTAACTCTTAATTTAAAGACAAAGACAGAACATTATTTGTGATCCTATTGGTCCAGTAATATAAAACATAATATGGAGAGCTATCCTAGTACGTAGCTCACTTGTTAGGCGTAACTAGACCCAGTTGAATGATAGGTCACATATTCAAACACGTAGACAAGTATCATGTGATAAACATAATTAAACTTTCAACGATAAATTAAGAAATCAATTTTAAAACAAACCAAACATTAAATCTTCATTAAGATGGCTAATACCTAAGGTATTAGCTCATAACCATTTTAATTATACAAGCGTGATCAAATAACCAAGGTAAACTAAACATTTTACCGAATGATACTAAAAATTAAATGATTACAAGAGTATAAGAATTACACGGTGTCTTCTATGGAATCGTGATCGATGCTTGATCTTTGGTTGCTCTTATTTTCTTCAGAAAATCGTGTTTTATATGTATGGTATAGAGAATATGATTTTGCACATTGAAAACTTGTTTTTGATTCTTCTATTTATAGTGTCTGAAAAAGACTAGATACGCTGTATTGGGCTAGGCCAATACGGCATATTGTTTCTTGGAGTGCAAGCTAAGTTTATAATCAATCTGATATAACTTCTCAAAATATATTTATTCACCAAATCTCTGAATAGTTATCTAGCTGGATACGACGTATGGTAGATGAGTGATACACCGTATTGGGAATTGTTTATACGCATTTCCTTGTGAAGAGTTGGCGTTGATATGCCGTATCTCTTTTTGTGGAAACGGCGTATTGGTCAGAAATAGTCAATCTTCAAATATCATCGTTTTAGCTTCAAAATATGCGCCTTTTAGCATGTCTTCACAAATCACTACTTAATTACTGCAAATAACACTTTTAAGCAATTAAGTATAAATTCTTGAAATAATTATATAAAAGTGGGTAACTTATTCAGGATGAATGATAGTATAAATGTAACGTTATTTGATGTCATCAAGGGACTACGTTTAATATCTTTCAAAATATTTAATTACTCAATATAGGATACGACGTATAGAGGTTTCTAGATACGGCGTATAGCTCTTTAATTCTTCGTGGTTTCTTGTGAAGTGTATACACCGTATCTTCCTTTATGGATACGACGTATTGGATGTCAGAACAGTATTCTTTAGAATTTTTTTTTGTTTAAGCTCCAAAATGCGTGCCATTTAGCTAATCTTCAAAAGTACTTCATAATTACTACAAATCTCAAATATAAACGATCAAGTACCAATTCTTGCAATAATTTATATAAAATAGGTAAGAAACATGGGATAAATGTTGCTATAAAAGTGACATTATTTGATGTCATCAGCAGCGTTTCTTTCATCACATGTCCATTGAGATTATGGTTTTCTACTATTAGCAGTCATTGAGACATGAGGACCATTTTGAACAATGCTTTTGAATAGGGGTTCAATACCAATCATTTGGCACATGAAACTTTTCTTTCAATTGGTGAAATCTTCCACCTCAAGCATAGGAGCAACATTTAACTGGCCACCCCTATATTTTTAAGAGTTTGTGGTACTTCTGTTGCCATTCTAATGGATCTTGATTTTAAAAATCCTTTGAGTAGTTATATTAGAACTTTTCAAAAAGGTTTTACAAATCAAACTACTCTAATACCACTTGTTGGTCCCCTTGAAAGTGATAAATGGTTTATTCAGTTAAACTAATCACATTCCATGGCAAAAAAGTCTATGTTTTAAACAGATATATAAACAATAATGTAACACCCCCAAAATGGGTCGCAGCGGAATATGATGTTCCGGGGGTATTACTTCATAGATCAATAGCACAAGATATGAGAACGACCATTATAAGGATCGTTTAAAACTGATACATTGGATTTCATAAATGGTTTGTTACAAAAAGCTCATGAGCTTAACTTGTTATCTTGGAAAAGTAAAGATTTCACAACATAACAATGTTCCAAAATGTAATGCATGCAAATCTTTATGATAATGTGACTTCATTTGACGACCAACCAATGTATCCGGGACTTGTACCTTATTGACCTGAGAAAACATGTTTAAACTGTCAACAATAATGTTGGTGAATTTATAGGTTTATGAATTAAATGAAGCGGATAGCAAGATTTTCCTGTAATAGAGTAACAAATACAATATCACACAAATGTATTACGAAATGCACTAAGCTCATGACACCGAAGCTAAACAATGTATGTATTTAAAATACACATAAATGACTTTGCCCAATGTAGATGTTCAACCCGTAACATCCATGAATCCAAATGGTATACGTTCGTCGTTTCTGGCCAACCGGTAAACTAGCAAGCGCTACTTGCCCAAACGGGGATGTTAATCTCAAATAGATCTGTTCATAACATTTACGCTGGCATAATGCAATTTACAATTACATCTATGTAATTAACAGTTCATGATAATGGGTATAGTGGGTTATAGCTACTTAGGTAAACTCGTAATATTTGAATTTAAAATGTACTTGCATCCATGTTGAAAACAAACATGATCTCATCCCTGAGATTTGATAAATGATTTAAAAAGTATAAAAGTGAGTACTATAAACTCACCTCAAGTGATGGTGCGAATGAATGAGTGATCAATCAATATAAGTCGGCACAACTTGCCGAAATGCAACCTAACTAAATATAGGTCGTATAAGGATGTATACTTGAATAATAATACAACAATGCATTTATTAAGTTAGATCACCACCTAATAGTTTTTGTTTAGTTTATAAACTAAATGTGTAAGTTACGTTTGTAATTTTTTGCCAATCGTTTTGGTAAGCCGGACAAACCTACTGCTTCTATTAGTCTTGACTTTCCTAATCAGATTTCTCATGAGCAAAGTGATCATATGGAGAGGGAGGTTTCTAATGATGAAATTAAGAAATCGGTTTGGGAATGTGGTACCGACAAAGCCCCGGGTCCGGATGGATTCACGTTTGGTTTTTTCAGACACTTTTGGCATCTTGTGGATAGGGATGTTTGTGAAGCGGTGAGGTATTTTTTTTAAATTTTCTGATTTACCCAAAGGGTGTAATTCATCTTTCATTGCCTTAATTCTGAAAATTCCGGATGCTAATCTTGTTAAGGATTTTAGACC
>BQNB010169341.1:3119-13792 GCA_026074375.1 Tanacetum coccineum | reverse complement strand
TGATTTAGCCATATATAACATATAACACATAAAATAATGATAATAAAAAGTATAAAGAAATTAGGAAGACCTTAGGGTTGATGTGTAAAGGGTTGTATGGATTGTATAAAAATTTTGTATGGATTGTGTAAAAAGTTGATTTTGAGCCGTGAGCTAGTTTGAGCCGTGAGTTAATATCTAAGTTATATCAAGGTGATTTGAAAGCTTGGGTATAAATTAAACAAGGGTTGATTCAAGAAAGAAATTAGGGTTTTATTCATTAGGGTTTCGAATTAGGGTTTACATTTTGGGGTTTGATTGTGTGTTCATCATCTTCATACACTCTCCTAAAGTCTAACCTAAACCCTTAAATCTTTTTACATCTAGACTTTTCTACCACAACCATTCACAATAAAGAATGTATTATCATCATATATTCTCTTTCTTTACATCTAGCCTTTTCTTCTCCTTCTTTTCCAATTAAACTTTCACATCTATGCATCACGGCCACACTTGTCTTCCACTGCCACTCTACGCTGGTCGTTCTTCTGCTGCCACGTTTATACTTTCTACCACCGTTGCGGTGTGGCCCTTCCTCCACCACCTTGTTCATTTTTCTTATAAAACCCTAGATTCAAACAACCATTTCAAATAATATTTTGAGAGAATTACATAAATCGTTCTTGTGGTTTGCCGGATCTAACAGATTTGGTCCATGTGCTTTTTTTTCATCGGGTTTGGTCCTTGTGGTTTTGATCCATTGCGGGTTTGGTCCCTTGTGGTATTGATCCATTACGGGTTTGGTCCCTTGGTCAAACTAAGGAAATGTTGGTCAAGGGACCAAACCCGCAATGGATCAAAACCACAAGGACCAAACCTGATGAAAAGCACAAGGACCAAATCTGTTAGATCTGGCAAACCACAAGGACGATTTATGTAATTCTCTCTAATATTTTAGTTGGGGTTGTAACCCAAATGAGGTGTTGATTTGACGATAAAACAAAAAAGTATAGATGTATGGTTATGTAATTCGATGCAAATAAGATTTTTTTAAAGATTGTGATTGATAAAGTGGATTAGTTAATGAGCTTTGATTGATAAATCGAGTTTTATTTGGACTGTAATCCATATATTGATGATATATTGATGATGGTTGGTGGTTTATATATTTGGAATTTGAAAGGAAAATGTATGTTAGGTACAAGCGTAAAACAAATGCAAAGGTAAAACAGTCACTTATCATATTAAAATGTTTTATTACATGTCTTTACCAACAAGGAGCATTTATGTAAAAAGATATCAGGAAAAATGAAACACCCCCTTAGAGAAACTTCACCATCATATTCAATAGTTGATTTACTCGCTCTTAACCAATAATTTTACCCAACCTAATGCAATCTTACTTGGTGAGTTTAAATTCTATGAAGTATCAATACCATGAAGAATGATCTTATTATTTTTCCCTTCGGCAGTCACCATGATTACACAAAAGGCTCTTCCTCCATTGATGAGTGTCTCTTTGGGGCTACCGTGTATCAAAGTTTCAACCGATTGTTGAAAGGTATTATAACATAGCTTGTATGCCATCAACCCGATACCATTGGTCAAGTATGTATAATTTCCTCTAAATTCCAAATCTAAAGTTTCTCTTACAAAATCATTTTTGAAATCCTTATGTGTATATAGGCTCGCCCGTCACACAAATCCTTGTCACATGCATAGTTTCCATTATTCTTTTATTGCTTTATGCAATAAGATTTAAAAGAATAGGCGAAAACTATACATGTAACCGGGATTTGTGTGATGGGCGAGCCCATTTACACATTTCAAGATTTCAAAGATGATTTCCAAGAAGAAACCTTAGATTACGAAGGAAAATATACATATAACCAAGGGTCCGGGCTTGATACAATAGTTTTTAGCAATCGGTTGAGACTTTGATACATAGCATGTTGGCCCGTAAGAGAAAAACTTATCAATGGAGGAAGAGCCTGTTTTGTGTTATCGTTGCTCCTTGAGTATTGATACTTTGCATTTAAACTCGCTAAGTGACATTGCATTGAGTTGGGGTAAATTTATTAGTGCACAAGGAAAATATCGAGTAAATCGGCTATTAAATACATGGGTGAAGTTTCACTAAATGAACTTAGTGACTGTGTTGTTGGCGGTGAATGTGAAAGATGACTCATACGAGGAGCATTTTAAAGAGATTTTAGTTGTTAGCGGTGAATGTGAAAGACTCATGTTAATCATTAGTCTCCGGTGTAATAGTGAAATATTTTACATCCTTTTTCCTTTCGAATGAATACGGTCTTGGCGTTTCTTGTTGTTAATTCTCTTATCGCATAAATCCTTGGTGTAATTGTCATTGCATCACGAACTCAAAACCCCATGGAAATAAAAACTGGGAAAAAGGTTTGTCTAGTGACAATGACAAAAAGCACTAGAATATTTTGTCTTTTGTGTTTTTTATTCTTCAAAACACGCACAAGGGTGTTAATGAGTTAAAATCTAGGAGCGACTCGATTTGAAACGACAACATTACGTTGTGCTTGATATCTCGACGAAGATTTATATATGTGCTTTTCCTATCCTATTCCTTATATGTTGTAAGGTTAAAACCAAAACATATTTGCTGTTTTCCCGTTTATCACAACATATATTTTTTATTTTTTTATAATATCAGCGTTTCGTAATTAAGTACATTATTTAGCCAAAGTCTGTTGCTGAAACGAAACTGAAGATGTAGTTGTACATTGAGATAGGTGGGAACTAAAAATCAGATATTTTCTTATAAGCTAGTTGAAGCAACATTTTATTTTATAAACTTGTATAATATTATCTTTCTATAATGGGTGATAAGTTATGTTGCCAAACGAAGGGATGTGTCCATTTACATATATTAAATAAGCGTCTAAGTGTAACTAGGAACTAAGTAATTAAGTACAAAATGTATGATTAAAAAATATATGATTTGATCATAATACTTTGAAGTCGATTATAGTTCACATGCATATCCAATGTTATAAATAGCGTAAGGCGTGGTGTGGCGGCATGTTAAAGTCTCATGCCTTAGGAGTCATGACGAGTTATGACGTTTTTTAAGGCGTGACATAAAGCGGCACAAAATATGAAAATATTTATAAATATATGTATTTATATCATATTTCAAATATATTGAGTTTACAAGAAGTGTTATATATAAGGAATAAAGTAAAAGAAACTATCTTTGCACATAATCTTTTTCATTTCAATAAAAAACGATTTTGATCCAAATTGAATTAAAAAAAGCCTCCACGCAACACGTTTTTTCACTTCTTATCTCACGCCACGCTTTAAGCCTACGCCTTAGTCTATTGCGTAACGTGAAGGTCACGCCTCGCGCCTTTGTGAGACCTTAGCGACGCTATCGCCTTATAGAACCGTATGCATATCTATATCAACACAAAAGGAGTCATAAATTTCAAAAAATTAGAAATAAAAATGGAAGAGGGACAGGGGTGGTTTTGTTTGCAGCTCGAGCAATCTTTTCCTTTACACTCTTTTTCATTTACTTTACATTAAGCTCTTTACTTTGCGATTGTTTATGTCATTCGTTTGCATGCAAGTTTTGCTTATTTTCATCTGAAATCACTCGACCAGCTAACGCAAAAGCGATAAGTAGGCAGTTCCTGATTTCGCTACCGCTTATATCACCTATAAATAAGCAAGTAGATTTCAACTTTAAACATTGCAACCTTGTTTATCTTTCTTTTTTGAAATACCAGAAGCTTGTCATTCCAAATGTTGGTTCAAATATCGCTAGAGAATCTTCTTGTTATCATGTACATGATATAGCAATGAGTTGACAGGTTAAATATGTTACACGCGTTGAATAGGTAAAACGGGTTTTGGATCGACTTATTTCACCCATTTTATCTATAAAAGTGGCACATTACACAAGTTAAACGGTTAAGTTGGCACATGACACAGGTCAAACGATTTTGTGGGTCGACCCGTTTAACCCGTATAATAAAATACTAGTGGTATGTATAATTTTAATTTAAGAAAAAAATTTAAACGGGTTGACGAGTCGACTCACTTAACTTATTCTTGACCCGAACCTGATTTAATTAATAAACGAGTTAGATCGATCGACCCGAACACAACTCAAAATCTATTTAAACTCAACCCGGATTTATTAATTTTCTTCTCGGTTGTTGAGTCATAAATTGCCACCAGTTGAGTTGTCTCTATCATTTTTTGAATACACGCCATAGTTATTACGTTTTGACAGAGCATCCGATGCCCATTTATGAAATCTTAAATGTATCATGTACGAATGAAATAAGTGCATCTTTTTTCCTCTTGTTCCAATCTATTTATCAACTCCTCAACATGCATGCTCTGTCACTTTAATAAAACCCATTTTCCCCAAATTTATCAACTGAGCCCTAATTTTACAAATCAATAATTAACCTCAAATTAGCCTAATTTGTGTAAGTTTTCTTCAATTGATTGCTTAATTATCATCTGTATGCTGTTTGATTGGATTTAATATGGTTCAATTGTCTTAATCAGGGTTAGGGTTTTGTGCTTTTCTGCTAATTAGGTCAATTCATGTGTTAAAGTTTGTGTTTTTTGTTTGATTTGATGGTTTTTAGATGTTTGATTTATGTGTAATTAAGTTAAAGAGTGTATTTTTTGTGATAATTAATTCAATTGATGTGAAATTCTGTTTTTTTTACAAGTTTATGGATTTTAAGGTTTATAGAAGCTTGATGTGTTTTGATTTATGTTAAAGACTTTATTTTTATGTAGTTTGTGGTGTTTAGGGTTTTTAATTGGGTGTTTGGGATTGCGGTTGTGAGTGGATTATTTGCTTATTGCGATTAGATAACGCAAAAATCCAGTTGTTAGTGTTTGGATAGGCAAAGTGAAAAATCACTTTTCTGCGTTTCAAACCTATCAAAACGTCATTTTGAAAAAGTAGGTAGGGACTTACTTTTGCAAAACGCACTTCACCCCTACAGGCAAAATTACAAAATTACCACTTATGATTTATTTGTTAAAAACTGAAAACTCACCACCTTTGATAGATCTTATTTCTTTGTGGAAAATTGGAAAAGATTTTTCAGTGACACCAACAAATATATGAATCTTGAAATCGAGTTTTTAATTGATTAGTAAAAAAATAATCTTACATGTGTATCCTTGTTTCACATATTTGATGAGTGATCAAAAGGCATAGCTGACAAAGATGAAATACAGTGGTGATCAATGAAGATGAGGGTTGGTAGCCATAAACTTTTACAGTAGTTTGTATGGATGAGAAATTAGGGGTGGGGTGAAAGTAATAAGTAGGTGAAAATAAAGGAAGAGATAAGTATAAAGTATGTACACTGACTTGTAGTTTGACAAAATAATAGTACGTAGTAATTGTAAAAATTGTTAATTACGTAAGATGCTATACGTTCCAACACTAAAATTTGTATCGTTACGTAAGTAATATAAGGATGTCTTTTTTGGTCATTTTACATGTTTTTGTCATAAATAATTTAATTTATCAAACACTATAAAATTTGACAATTTAATTATTGCGATATCAAGCATCATAATTAAATCCAAACACTATATTTCATAATCACGTTTTGCAACAGCTGATTATATGATTATCCGTTTTCAAAACTCATAATCTAATTTAAATAAGCAATCCCAAACACCCCCTAAAAGGGGTTTGTTTTATTGTCCTATGTATGTTTTTGGTAAAGAAGATGACAAGAGTGGTAAATTTTAATTGAATTGAGTTAAAGCTTTTGTTTTTTTGTTTGATTTATGTGTAAGCTAGTTAAAGATTGTATTTTTACATAGTTTGTGGTTTTTAGGCATCTAAGAGTGACAACTGTTATGTTTTGTGTGTATTGAGATGTTAAAGTTTTTAACTACTTTTTAGGTTAAAGATGGCGTCCGATAACACCCGATAGCCCGACCCAGTAACACCCCTAGGGAGGAAGACAGTGACTGAAGCTGTGGAGCCGGTAGCGAATGGTGCTGCTTCTCTGGATAAAGCAGCAAAAAACGTGATTCAATATTTTAGAAGAGGGAAAGCAGGGAGTTGGCGAGATGATGGTAGATGGGAAGGACACTGAGAATGGGAAAATTGAAGACGGCGGGTATACGAAGGAAGATGCTGAGGTGACCGAAAAGGCGAAGGAAGCAAAAGATAAGGCGGAGGTGAAAGTTAATGAGGAAGAGGGCGACGGAAGTTGATGGTGAAAAGGAAGTTCCAAATGAGGAGACTGAGGATAAGGATGCGGAAGTTGCTGATGTGAAAGAGGTAGAAGATGAGGTCCCGGAGGAAAGGAATAAAAAAAACTTCACCAAAGAAAGGTGGTAGAGAAAAAGAAGAAACCTACATCCCTTGTTGCTCCTACAACTGATCGACCTGTCTATGACAAAGAAAGATCAGGTTTGCATTTAACTGATGTTACCATTGTATTTCTTTCGGTTATGATATATTGATGTCTCTCATATATTAGATGTTATCCAGTCGAGCAAAGGAAAGAAACGTCCGAGCGCAAGCAAGAAAAGCACATCATCCTCTGGTGCTACACCTTCTAAAAGCTCATCCACGGTAGCTCCCTATTGCGAACAAATAGTAAATTTGAACGGGTCAAATAAATATTTTAACCATGAAAGGAACTGGTGTAGTGAGTCGGATGGACTAAAATTTTTCAAATTGTATTTTTTCTGCATACGATCTCCTAAATTGTTGTCTCTAAAGAGGTAAATTTTTATTCTAATTATAGTTAATACTCCGGTAAATTGTTAAAGTAAAATTTTAAACGGGTCAAATAAGATTCTTAGCTAAACAAGAACGAGCTAAATGGGTCAAGCGAGCTAAATTCTGCCCCAAGTTTACATAGAGAATTAGTTCACTGTTGTTGTAAATTGTTAAAAACATAAAGGAAATGGCCAAAAAGTATATGGTTAAAACTTGCCCGTTACCCCAATAAAATTTTGTTCTCTTTAAATCAAAGCGTATTTAAGTTTACCTTACGGTGATACCTACTCTTATTCATCAGTTTATGTGTCAATTTAAACTAGGGGTGTTGATCGGTTCGGTTATCGGGTTATTCGGTTTGTTAGGTTCGGTTAGTTCGGTTAAAATTTTATTTTTGGTCAACCCGAAAACCGAATTTGAATTCGGACCGGTTTTCGGATTGACCCAAATAACCCGAATTACTCAATTTATTTAAAAATAAAATAAAAAAATATATATATATTTAGCAAAAAAAAATTATTTCAAAAATAAAAAATGTTTTATTATATTAGGATAAAATTTTATTTGTCTTTATATATATATATATATATATATATATAGTGTGAGGTTCTTTTCAGAACCAATTAAATGTACAGAACTGCGAGAACCAATCTAAGCCATTGAAAAAACTCATCAAAGGATAAAAACACTTGTGGCACTAATGTAATTAAATGAAAGATTATATACTTATTTCAAAATTCCAGAAGGATAAAATAGGTATATTACATCTCCCCATATCACAAATCATCTCTTATTTTCAGTTAAAAGTTATAACCGATGTACCTTCTCTCCTAGAAAAAATCTAAATCTAAGATCTTATCAAAAATCATCCTAACCAAATCCCATAAACAAAAATCGTCAGTTTGAATGAAACATTAGATATGATCACATGACAACCAATCATCATCATACTCTTTAAATCCTTGTTAAATTCATGCGAAACCCTACACCTCAAGAACAACCACAAAGAGTTTTTTCGATTGTGACAACCAATCATTATACTCCTCAAATCCTTGTTAAATATTTATTGTGTTTACCATGATCCGATTTCAGATCCGGCGACCATATCCAAAACGCCGCTATTTACTTTTAGTTAAATCAATAACCGATGGGCTTCGGCTACGATCATGTTTCTGTTACTTTCCGATGAAAGACCATGAACAGGGCTTTCCTCTTTGTTGTATTCTCAACCAGTAGGTGTGGATACGTATTGCGAAGATGGTTGTAAGTTCTGGATCTATTTTGATTATATTAACAAACATGTAGGGTCTTTGTAGTTTGTTCTTAAGATATTGAAATTAATATCTGTATTATCTAAACTAAGAATTTCTATATGTATATTCTACATAGTATTTGTTTTTCATAAAGAAATAATTTATTTTGATTTGTGTCATGAAGTGATTTTGTCAAGTTTTTAGATAAATAACAACCCAAAGACGTAAGGTCCTATAATTTGTATTGTATTATTGAATAAACAAAAGGAAATAAAATACATGTGTTACCTTAACTTCATACATATTGTTCAAGATGTTTTATGCTAGTAGTAGTAGTCATGCTTTTAAATAAGGTATGATGATGATGATGTCAAGGGAGTAATACATGTGCATAAAAATAAAATCAAGATATTCATCAGTAGTTTTATTCAATAGTAGTTTATAACAAATGAAGTTTGCATAATGTGTTGTCTCGTGGACTTTGTATAATCGAAAGTTGGACTCTTTGTTAGTGTGATTTAGCTTTCTTCGTACATGTTTGACGTACAAAAAGTTTAGTATTTTTTTGTGTTTTAATTTATTTGTCAAATTTAATATCATTTTCTTGTTTTTATTATATTGTTTCAGGTGGGTATGATGAGCAAAACGAAACGTGCACATGTGTTTTGTATGTACTATTTAGGAAGAAGATAGTTATGGTATAGGTGTAAAGAGTAAAGATACAAGTGCATATAGTGGATACAAGGGCATATGGATGAACTCAAGTGCACATATATGCATACAAAGAAATCGAGAGTGTTTAATGAAGGAAAATACATGTGCATATACGACAAGAACAAATCAACGAAACTTTCATTTATTCTTTATTTTTATAATTTTGTATTTTAATTGTATATCACATGATTTTTATGTATAATGTATTTGTTTTGAATTGTATAGAGTACATGTAAAATACTTTTGTTCATCATTCTATGCATTTGTGTATAATATTTGTTTGCAAAACACATTAGAGGTTTATACAGTTGAGCACTAAAAACAAATGTAAAATTACATTATCTAAGGAAAAACACATATGCACCATACATTTTGAACACATGCATACAAAAAAAACAATTATTTTAAAAATTAAATTATAAAAAAATAAATTCCTATAATAATAGAACTAAAAATATGTTTTTATCAAAAAAAAGAAAAAATAAAAAAAGAATGTAATTTTACCATTATACCCTTTTAAATTAAATAATAAATTTAATATCTTAAAAAATCTGATTGGTTAATGTTGGTTCTCGCAGTTCTGTACATTTGTTTGGTTCTGAAAAGAACCTCACCCATATATATATGGGCGCGTTATATTGAGAACCCATTTTAGGTGCAGAACTCTATAGAACTATTTTCAACCAATCAGAATTTAGTAAATATTAAATGTTTTCATTTAATTGAAAAAGGTATATTAGTCAACAACACTTTTAACTTTCTTTTCCTATTTTAAAAATAAAATAAAAATTAAATCCTTTATTTTTTGAAATTAAAAGAAAAATTAACTTTCTTTTTCCTATTTTTTAAAGAAAAATATTTTTAAATCCTTTATTTTTCGAAATTAAAAATAATAATATTTTTACACTTTTTTTCCAGCGTACATGTTTAAAAAACAGTACATATATGTAATTTTAGAAAACATAAATGTTTCTTTTTTCAAATGTGATTTTACATGTGTTTATAGTATATAATTTAATAAACTTCAATGCGTTTTGCTTAAGTGTTAATTGCTCATATGTTTTTAGTGTACATTATTTAAACTTCAACTTTAGAACAAAAAGCATAAACATTATACATATGACAACTGATCTTATAACGAACCAATAACAAAAATATCATATACAAAATTTGATATCAAGTAAAATACAATTAAAAAACACACGTGTTATCAAATTCATTATAACATAGGTGCAAGTTTTGTAAAAACATATATGCACGGCTTCGAGAACATATATGTACGTCTTCAAGAACATGTGTGCCCGCCATCTTAAAGCACAAGTGGATCCATTAATCATCTTTATCACACAATGCCATTCCTAAATGATTGAGCCATTCACCTGAAACAAATATATAAAAACAGAAAAAAACTTGTTTATCAAATTATGCAATGTTTAAATTAATTGTAAGAGTAATTAATAAAATAAGCTATAAAAAAACATATATGTGCCGAACTATAACTAGTGACAATAAAACACATAAGCACTCTTTCCTATGTATCCAACTACTGTACATTTATCTAGCCAAGATCCCTGCACATTCGACATACTAATTTTCTAGCAATCATTGACGCTGATTATTTTAAATTCATGTGGACTTTGCGTCCACTTATTTCAATATAAAAAATCATATGCATAGTAATATTAAAAAGCATATGCACATTCGACATACAGTTGGTCTTAACAATATAAAAAACCTTATGCATAGTAATATTAAAAAAATCAAATAGAAGAAAAAATCATGTTCATTCGATTCATTGACACTTGATTCTTGGCAACATCACTGACCAAATGTTTCATACCTTTATATGCTACGTACATAATTGGGTGTACCACAAAGATGATAAAAAAAATATCCAAACAAAACCAATTAAATTATAAAAAGCTTACATGATTTGTAGATCTTGGTTATACCATTCGAACATA
>BQNB010169340.1:0-13792 GCA_026074375.1 Tanacetum coccineum | reverse complement strand
TGTCTTCTTCTAGCTAGCTAGCTAGGGATGCAACTGTTGGGATATGTCCATATCATAAATAAATATACGGCCAAAAATATGTGATCCGAATGAGGCACATACGAAACAAGAGAGGGTGTTTGAGTATGACTTGGACAACAAGTCTTGGGCTATATAACCTCCTACCTCATTCATTCGGTGACAGAGATATATGATATATCCCTAAAGGCAGTCAACGATATACATAACTCATTCCATATGAATATGTATACATGATACTTTGGCATGCATGCATGCTATTGTGACGTATGCAACATTAAACCAAAGTCACTCATTGTTGACTTTTCTCAACTTTATTTGTTTAGTTACGATCGACAGGAAAAGAACTTATAAGGGTTATTCGTTTTGGTTGATCTATTAGAAGAAGCAAGAACATAGTGTTCGGTTGTTTATCGTGAAGAAAGGACTAGCATCCTAACGTATCTCGGTGACGTGTAGTGTATGCACACCATAGAGGTTATCTACTTTGGTAACTTATTTAGTTTGTGTGGTATTCAATTTATACACACGCATATATTCAAGACGGTGTATTCGTTAATTGCTAAAAGGTACGCGTTCTTGATCCCTTTGTTAATTACATAATTCTATACGTGTTGATCTTTATTCCGCTGCGTACTCGTGATCTTTAATGGTTAATTAGATCGTAAAACCCAACAGTGGCATCACGAGCCATCGTATAGAATTTGTAGTTACAAAGTAATAAAATTTGACAAATTAAGATTCTTGATTAATTTTTTTAAGCCCTTTGGGCGTTTTATGCATAAAGATTCGATCTTTGTGCATCAAGATTCAATCTTTATTGATTATAAAATTAATTAGTAGAATTCTAGGTTGTATGAAATTTTATGGATAAAACTTGATGCGTTTAATTGTTAATTGATCAGTTTTATGTTTAATATTAATTGTTAATTCGGCATCCATGATAAATACATGCAATTTATCATGGAGGGATATGTGATATAAATCTTGTTAATTGTTAAAAGAGTTTTATGCAAATATGATGATCAAGAATTAAAACATAGACATTAAATTTATGTCGTTTCGATCCACGACTTTAAAAGCTAGGGAAGACCTTAGCTATGTCTTTATGGGGCCTAAAGGTTGTTTTAAATTTTATGTGCTATGTGGTATATATTTGTAATATGGCTTACGCAATCGATTATATCGATGGATGTGGCCGGAGTTTTTAGGACGAAGGAGCCTTATATGAATATATACATGTTTTAATTATTAGATAATTAGGATCATAATGGATATTTGCATGACTTAATTGTTAAGTGTTTCTTTTGAAATAAGTGTTATATGTATTAGTTTTGTGTTTATGTTATTTTATTTTAAGTTTGACTTGTGAGAAAATAAAAGGGTTTTTCGGAAAACAAACATAAACATGACTAATGATTATCGAAATAAGATTTATTATGGACTATCTAATGCAAAAAGTCAAAAGTGGATTCGGCTTACATCCGATATAAAATCTTCCATGACTAGACTAGCATTTTATAGTTTGTAATGTATTCTTTAAATTAAAGTTTTAATTTTTATCAATGACGTAATTTGCAAAAGTACTATATAGTTGCAAGGACAAGGTTCGGGGAGACTCATCAAGACTTCGGTCTTGTAGACACCATTACCCTATAATACCTGACTACGTTGTAGTTTCCTTACCTTGCATACTATGTAGGAAGTCGCGAATGGTCTAGGGTTTGAATGATTTTTAATCATTCTTTAATCTTTTCCCGCGATAAAAGGCAAATCTTTATATTTAAAGATACGTTGAATCGTCAATTTTAAGGTCTCACTATTTATGTATAAGATACGATGATAATAGGTGATACCGTAATAATAACTTAATTGAGAATAAAGTTTTTATTAAAATCTATGATACGAAGATGTATGCATGCTTCTTCGTACATATTTGACACGTCAAATAAAATACCCTTTTTCAACTAAGTTGTTGCCATCCAATTTGTAAAAACACTTGTAGATTGCTCTTTACTATGCGTGAGACGTGTGTAGATTTGCAGTCTCAAGGTGATTATACGCTTTTCCGTGAGACGGTGAGTGTTACATAATCACAGTTTTTGATTGGACGACTTAGCGTTGTTGTGGTTAGACCTATTAACACGCGGCATAGATGGGATGAAACATGCTTACTAGATATTATTGTAATAAAGTAAGTCCCATATGGTTTAGGAGTTGCAATAGTAGTAAATTATCAAACGATGTTACCTTTTGAATACCCATCACTATCAGATCAACCTGATGTGTGTGGGGGTATGTCAAGTTTGGGTCTAACCTTAAGAAATTAATTGATATTTAATTAAACATGGGTAATTAATTTTTCTTCAAGGATATTATCGCAAATACTAATTCTTGAACTTTTTATGTTTTTGTATGATGGCACTACCTGTTCAAATACATAAACCATTCGCTTTCAGTCGCGTTGTTTGAGAAAAAGTAAAAACTTTCTGGTAATAACTTCAATGACATGTTTTGATCGACTTAAGTTAGTCTTGAGAGTCCGAGAAGAAAATGCATGTCATATGAACACCTTTGACCGATCCAGCATCCTGATTGCTGGTGCTGATCCTAACATTGTGGCTCAGTGGACATCTCTATATGGAAGCTCATGAAGGACTGAAATTGCAATGTCTTATGGCTTGTGATTATGACCCCGTTGAACTACATTAGACAGTTTGAAATTGCACTAATCCGTACAACATGAGTTCAGGAGCATTAGATCTATGTTTTGGGGGAGGGGTTTGAGAAACAAGCTAGAGTGGAGAAGTTTTGACTTAATTTCCAATCTTTCATGCTTGCAAAACAATAGGAGGTAAATCAAAGATTGCTGACGATGATCTCTGCTATAAAGATGAAGAGGATATTATGGAGCAGCTGGGAACGTCTTGGTATATGCTACTATGAGGATAACTCAGCAGGCTCAATCCGTAATGGCCTACTTAAAGATTTGTGGATTGTAAGAAATTACAATATGGCATAACATGGTTGAATGACAATTGGGTGAAATTGCATGTGCTATGCTTATGAGTAAGAGAATGGGTTACCGTAAGAAGGCTGAAACACCACAAGTAATGATGCTTAAAAGTGGTAAAATCCAAAAAAAAAAGAAAGAAAAAGAAAAAAAAAAAAAAGAAAGCCAATAAAAAAATCGCTAAGCAAAAGGCAAGAATACAGTGTTAATGGCAAGGGAAAGGATAAAAAGGTTTAAATCCCCAATACTAACAACCCTAAGCCGAACTGCTAAGAGAGCGCTGCTAAGGATGATTCCTGACCCACCACTGTAAGGAGGTCAGGACATTGAGAAAAGGAACTGTCTGTGGTATCTGCTGAGTTTGCAGAAGAAAAGGAAGCAAGTTGGCCCTGCAGTTCTTCGTATCTTCACATGAGAATTATTTCTTTCCCCTAATATAACACATGGGTGTAGTGACACAGGTTGAGGTACTAACATATGTATTACAAAACAGGGTAGGATACGAAAGGAAGCTTGAAACAAAATATCCTTTACTTGTACAGAGGGCAATGGGTTCGTAAGCACAAGTAGAAGCAAGTTAGAAGTTTTTGACTTCAGTTTTAACCTAATGTCCTTGTGATTTGTTTAGACATTGTCCATTAAGCACCTACTATAACTAAGGTATAGTTCCAGTTCTCGTTTGGGGTTGACAATGGATAGTTCAATAGTTTTACGAGATATGTGGAATTTCAGTTTCAAAGATGGTGTTCTTTAATTTAATGTTTATTCCTCGAAATGGGTATTTATGAAATTGATATGCATGGATCTTGTACCAATGTTAATTCTAATTAATTAATGTTAGGCATAAAAGAGTCAAGCATAACTTGGACTCCACTTATCTATGGCACTATTGCTACTGGCGTCGTCTTGCCTCATATATACAAGAAACTATTTAACAGCTCAACAAGATAGGCTGTTAAAGTCAACGGATGATTGAATTCTTTTGATAAATAGCGAATCTTATTTATATGGCAAGATGACAAAGAAAACCTTTCCCCTTATAACGAAAGTGGCATAAAGATCTTCTTGGAATAATGACATACGACGTATGTGGTCCCACTATAGACTCTGTTCAAGACAAGAAGCTGAGCTACTTCATTACATTCACAGTATGATTATAGTCTGTTTTGGTTATGAGGTATTATGAACACGTTCAAAGTGTTTAAAAATGAAGTGAAAATCAACTCGTAAGACCATTTAAGGCAATGAAAAAAAAAACGATCAGATTCGGCGGTGGCAATACATAAGCCAAGATTTAAAAAGATTATCTAAAAGCTAACGGAATTGTACAACACTTACTCCTTATCATACGACACCACAACATAATGATGTATCTGGAGGGGAGAGAAGCTGTACTTTGTTATAGAGTATGGTGCGATCTATGATGAATCTTACCACTCTACCTTTATCCTTTTAGTTTAGCATTAAGAGTCTGCAACTACTGCATTCTCAATATGTTTCAAACTAAAGAAGGTTGACAAAACACCAATGAATTGGTGTAATGGAAAAGTTCCAAACGAGTCCTTACTTAAAGGTCTGGAGGATGGAGGCTCTTGAAAATGAGAGATACCCTGACAAACTCGAACAAGAGATACTTTTAAGTGAAGAGTCTTCATAGGAATAACCAAAGAAAACGAAAGGGAGGATTTTGTAGGGGGGGTTTGTGTTGGGGTGTGTGGTCTGTAACTCTAACTTTGTCAAGATTTCCTTCCAAATATAAATGGTTACGACGTAACTATAAAATATGGTGTTACGTTTGTAACCTTGTCCTTGCTCATCTACTTGCTTAATATATGTTTACGATGTAAACCATTTTTGGTGTTTACGCCATAAATTCCTTTAGAATTTACACTTTAAGTCCTTTTTCCCTTGTTTCTTGTCACTCACAACTGTATTTTTTTTATTTTTTACCTAAAAAACTACAAAATGATAGAAAATATCTTGTTGTTTTTGCGTGTTAGTTGAAAACAGTTTTCGATGATAATTATAAGGGTGTATTTTGGCCACCAAAAAGTATTAAATATTTGACGATTACAACAGGGTATGGAGGTGAGGGAATAAGGGGGAACGGTGATGATAATGGGGTGAGTGGTGATGGTGGCGGAGTAGGTATGGCAAGAAGTCTATCAATCTCTGCCTCAGACATAAATGATATAGGTGTCTAAGCTTGGATAAACATCCTAGCAGTGGTACGATATGCGGGTGGTGGTGTCGCTGCAGACTCATTAGTCTCAAATGGCTGTGTCTCCTTAGTAGAGAGGACAGGTTCCACAACTAGAGAAGTAGCAGCAGTAGAGTCGGCAGGAGCTAGGTTCTCCTCCTCTTCATCATCGTCATCCTCAGAGGACTCCTCCTTCTCATCCTCATCATCATAAGCATCAGCAGCATAGTCAACAGGGTCCTCCTCCGAATCCCCCTCTGGATCCTCCTCCGGCTCTGTCACATACACCGGTACATGATCCTCCAACTCTATAGGGTCAGGTGCATAGACAGGTGATGGTGGAGCTGCCTGTCCTTGTTGGGCAACCTCCTCATAAGGGTCTATCTCTGGAACCTCGTCGGCATCCATAAGTGGGATGCCCCATGCTGATGGGTCAGAGTCTGAAGAAATAGAAGTGTATGACAAAGTGGAATGCTCTGAATCCAACATGACTAAATCTATAACAATTCAAAAGAGTATATATAAGTATATAAATAAGACCACCGTATGTAATATACGTAATATAATATAAACACGTATATTAATCATGTAAATCATCAAGTCTAACCCAACGAATTGCCAAACAATGTTATGTATGTCCCGTGAAAAACTTTTGTATATTCAAGTTTCGAAAACGGTTAATAACTCCAGTAAAAAATATTTTTAACCTGGTCTTCATATAACCTCTGGCTCTTGATACAATCTGTAACAAGCCCCCAAAAAGGGTCACAGCAGAATAATGTGTATAGAAGCATACATCATAGATCAATAGCACAAGATATGAGAACCACCTCTAAATAAGTCGTTTAAAAACTGATACATTGGAATAAAGAAATTATTTGTTACAAAAAGCAACAACGGCTTAACATGTTACTTCTAAAATATAAATATTTTAAAACAAACAACATCCCCAACAAATGTAATGCTTCTAAATCTTTTATGCAATGATACCCAAAATAAAAGACCTACCAATGTATACCTTGACTTGCACCTATTGACCTGTAGAAAAAGATGCTTTAAAACGTCAACATAAAGTTGGGTGAATTTTTTCCACATGTTTATGTAAATATAATGCAAGGATCGCAAGATTTCGGCATGTGGTATGAAAAATGCAACAGATGCAAACATCACAAAAAGTAATTTACGTTTTTTCCCTAAGCCCTCATGACACGATAATCGACAATTTATGAAGATTGCAATATAAATTACCTACATTGCCCTTGATGACGTTCTAAACCCGCAACAGTCCCTAAATTCGATATGTTATATGTCCGTTTTCGGAACTAGCATAGTGAGCGCTACTCACCCGGATGGGATCAGAGGGTTATCACTACTTAGGCAAACACGTAAAAATGTAAAATGTTACTACTTCATCTAATGTGTAAAACAATGCATGTTTCTCACCCTAACAGTTGTAAATAATTGTAATCGTATAAAAATAGGGCTATGAACCCACATCAAGTAATGATAACGGATAGCAAGGTTATGGCACGAAAAACAAGGCAAGAGACTTTATCCGTAACCTAGTAAAAATAATGCATATTTACTAAGTAGAAAATATAAAATCAAGTATTTGCAATCTCGTCCCTAGTATGTGCTTGAGTTCTATTTAAATAATGACGTTTGAGAAAAATAAGATTTTCACATTAATTGGTCAACTTTATCGGGTCAATAAGTTCTAAATATAAACACGCGATTTACGATATCGGACATTTTGTAGACTAAACCACGAGTACTTTAAAGATTAGTTCGGGTCGACTCCCGGTTTGGTTTCTAAGTGCGTTAAATAATTAAGCAAAGTAGTGGCATGTAACTAATTTAAAAGAGTAAAATATGTAAGTTTTATGGGTGATAAACCAAGAGTTTTACAATTTAATTATGGATTCGTTAATCGATGCTAATAAAATCCAAAAATACATTTACAATCTCGGCCAGGTCCTCTACAACTTCCTTTAAGTAAGTTTTAAGTTTTGATGTGGTTAAGCGGGTTAAAAACGAGTGCAAAGTGGGTGTACACACAATATGGTTCAAGTAGAAATTATAAAAACTTGCACCCCAATGTCAACACCCATAACTAAACATCTATATTCAGACGCAATTTGCGAACTCGTTTCCAAACAAAAAGGGCTGATCTTTCTTCCTATTTAAAGATGGTATATCAGACTTCCAATAACAGCCCTTAGTTCATTTATAACATAAGTAAATGTTCAAGAAAAAAGAAAAAAATAGAAAATAAAAAAACAATAACCTGAGTAAAGTACCTCTTTGGACTGTTTTTAAAACAATGGAAAAATAGTAAATTTTTTTGTGTAACTTTAGGCCTTCTACCTTCGTCCGATACTATGGAACGAAAACTAGTAATATCCAGGGCTAAATGAAATGATTCCCATGTCTTATATATGAAATTCATAAAGTATGATTCTATACTCAACTCCGAAGGGTCGTTCAGCAACTCGAGAGTTACTGGTGTGTGCTGTATTTTTAATATGATTAACATATGTGTTTTCTTTTGTTACTCTTAACTAATAAACCCCAAGCTACAATTCTTTTTAGAAGATTACATCCATCGGCATAACCATGACCCAATTAATTAGTCACTTAACAAATCATATGGAATGTTATTGTTTTATTCGATGAACATCAGAAGGTATACACAAATGGTTTTGTTTTTAACAGTTTTCAAGCATACACCATAGACACAAAGATAATATAATCATAGATATAATAACAAGATGATTGCTCACAATAAACTTAGGGGACGAAACGCGTAAAGACTGGACCCAACGAATATGATATATTCTCAAATCCCTTTACCCCTCACGTATACAAAAACCCAACACCCAAACAAATAGTTATCTGTGACTGCTTAAACCCCTTGTGATCACGAAATGATTATTTGCTTGCTGCCTTGATGTGGACAACCAACAGGAAAAATGAAAAACCCAAAGAACTTAGTTAGGGTTTTCTTGTAATTTTAGGGTTTATTATGGATTAGTTGATGTGTTATCGTGGTGTTTTTATGTGAGTCAAAAAACCAAGGTATAGGAACACAAGAGAACCAAAGTGAAAGAGTAGAGTATGAACCTGATTGTGTTGTATCTTCTGTGTTTCTTCCTTGAGTTTGCAAGAGTTAGGTAAGTCTTTTTATACTCAAATAGAAGTGCATGTATAGTGTTTCAACATGAGGTCACGTTTTCAAGTATAACGCCCATATAAGGCACAGGAAATTTGGGTTTACACATGGTCAATGTACATGGTATAAAAAAAGTTTGATTAATGGTTGGTTTCGTGGGAAGCAAAAACCAGAAATAACACCAAATTTATCACGTAGATTTGTAAGGATTTATAAAAGGATATAGCTTGCACAATGGGTATTAGAGTTATAGTAAGAGTGGATTTTTTAAAATCATATCTTTGTTTGAACATTTACATATTTGTGGAGTGGGAAATCATGTACACGAGATTTTATCTAGTTTTTAGGAAAGTGTCTTAGTTTCTTGTGTTAGGTTTATAGTTTAAGTAATTTTATTGTATGAATTATTTGAAAATAAAGGAAGAAATATAGGACTCGTTTTTGTTTACTTATCAGAATTTAACCCTAAGTTGTGGTGAAAAAGGAAAATAATAGAATGTATTCATTTTTTATTAGCTAAGCCGTAGGGAAAAAAATGATAACTAGTATCTTTAGTTTAAACTTAGTACTAATCACGTAAATAAAAAGCCCAAAAAAAATGATTATGGAATAGATAAAGTCGCAAGATGACCTGGAAAATGTGAAATGTTACAAGTAATGAGCATAAAGTATGTGTGCTGGTTAAGTCATTGTATGGGCTGAAACAAGTACCTAAACAGTGGCATCAAAAGTTTGATGAGGTTGTGTTGTCAAGTGGTTTTCTATTAAACCAATCGATAAGTGCGATTAAAGCAAATTTGATAGTCTCCGGATAAAGGTTTAAAAATTTTGTTTATATGTTGGTGACATGTTGATTTTTGGCACCGATCAAAATCAAGTTGATAAAACTAATAAGCTTTTGTCATCAAGGTTTTCCATGAAAGATATGGGAGAAGCAGACGTTATTCTTGGTATTAAGATTAAACATGAAAATAAAGGGATTGTAATTACACAATCTCATTATATTGAGAAAATACTCAAGAAATTTAATCAGGAAGATTGTTCTCCGGTTAGTACTCCTATAGATCCGGTAGAAAAGCATAAATCAAATGCAGGTAAACCTGTGGATCAAGCTCGAATACTCAAGAGTTTAATTGGCTGTTTGGTGTCTAATTCTAAGAAAAGTACTAGACCTGATATTGCTTATGCAATTGGTAGGTTAAGTAGGTTTACTAGTTATCCTAGTAGACAGCATTGGCATTCAATAACAAGGGTATTCAAGTACTTAAAAGGTACTATGAATTATGGTTTATCATATGTTGGATATGTAACAATCACGATATATATATTGATGAGTTTATTTCATGCATTTGTATTATATATGATATAAGGTGATTTTCTTTTATGATGTTAAATATCATCGAGATGTATTATTTTTTGTCATCTAGTTCATTTTGACCATTTGAACATCACACCTTTGAAACAAATGTTACTTTTATTATCTATAAAATTATAAATATCATAAGTTAGAGTTCATAATTATTTTAAATAATTATTTTTATATATAAGACATATTAAAAGTTTTTAAAGGATATACATGCAATTATGAAGGTTAAGAAATGATTTATATGCTAATATACAATTACAAAAGTTTATTAAGGATATATATGCAATTAGTAGTTTAAGTTGAATATATATACAATTTTTGAGGAAAAAGGGTTGTTTGGATAAGCTTATAAGCAAAAACGGAAGTGCTTTTATTCCAAACTGGCATATTCAAGATAACATCCTTCTATCCAAACCCATCAACATAAAAACCCCGTCATGAACCCTAAAAATCCTTCTGATCTACTACTTTCTTTCTGCATCGTACTTGCTAAGGCGATATTATTATGAGTATCATCACGTTGTGATTCGATCTCTGATAATAAAGTTTCTTACATGTTGGTTATGCTTAGGAACCATAGAGATTAGAATTTGATTTTAGGGTTTGTTTTTTCTCTCTTGTCGCTTAGGGTATATCTGTTCTTTTTGTTTTCGTTTATCATAAGAGATTGATGACATCAAATAACGTTACTTTTGTAGCATCATTTATCCTAAGAAAATTACCCACTTTTATATAGTTATTGCAAGAATTGTTACTTAAATGCTTAAAGTCGTTAATTGCAGTAATTATGGAGTACATTGTAAAGACAAGCTAAAAGGCACACATTTTGGAGCTTAAAACGAAGATATTTGAAGATTGCTTATTCTGACTACATACACCGTATCCTGAAAAGATGATACGGTGTATCTGCGCCTGGACTTCACAAGAAACCGCATATGTTCAAGATCTAATACGGCGTATCCTGCTGATTACATACATCATATCCCGCTGGTCAACAGTCAAATATCCTGCGGTTAATGTGATTAACGACAGCTAATATGATTGATTGTGAATACGGCGTATCTGCTCATTTTCAGAGACTATAAATAGAAGACTCAGAAACAAGTTTTCAGTGTGCTTAATCATATTCTCTATACCGTAAATACAAAGGTTGATTTTCTAAAGGGAAGAATAGCAGCCAAGGTCAAGCATTGATACATAATTCCATAGAAGACACCGTGTAATTCTTGTGCTCTAATAATTATTTAAATGTTGATATCATTCGTTTAACTCGGTTAGTTTACCTTGGTTGTTAAATTATTTCTTAATTATTACAATGGTTATAGGCTAATACCCTTGGGTATTAGCCATTTTAATGAAGATTCAATGTTTGGTTTGTGATGCGGTTGTCATAAGGGACTTCTACAAGAAGTTTTACAACTCCCTAGGCAGAGTACCTAACCATTGTAGTAGTAGTATAGGCAAGACTCAGGGGTTGTTATCGTTCTCTAGGGGAATAGGTTGGGAAGGCTTGATCACAGTCTAATAGAATTCTAGGGGTTAAGAGAAGATTATTTTTGTATTTTTATATTTTATAGAAAGCAGGTAAATCATATGTTTGAGAGGTTTGTTTGGTTTTAGCTATTAAACTAAATAATAAACTATGCTAATGGTGATAACAATATAATAAAAAGATTGTATTCATTTAAACATGTATTACTCCCTAGATTGCTTCTCCTAGTTTTGTTGCTTTGCCACACTTGTGATGATCTATGTAATTATTTCATAAGTCATGAACGAATTACACGAACCCGCCCTCTATTTAATATTCTGTTAGGGCAACGCGCAAGTCAGGTGGTATAAATACTATTACAAGGCCTCTAAGAGTATATTAAATGCATGTGAAATATATTAAGAGTGGATCAACCATATTAGGGGGCAAGGTAGTATGAAGACTGTTACCCGATGGTATCTTTTCTACACAATCATGTTTCCCTAGACATATCAACAACGATACAGACAAAAGCTGGTTTTCTGAAGCCTAACATGCACATCCATCACAAGAAGCAACATCACTAAGATCTACATTCTAGGTTTCATACAATCATAAATGAACACAATAGGGATTTTAGCCAAGCATGTTAAAGATAAAGCAAGAATAATAATGAATCAAACAACAAGACATATTGAATGATTAAGATAATCTTACTTGATTAAAACATGAATTGAAGGAGTTACAATAGGGTTTTAAAGCCCTAAAATCGTCCTAATAAGCTGCCAAACGAACTAGGGTTCGTCTCCCTTTACTAGGGTTCGTTCTCCCTTTTTACTCTAAAGTATCACACCCCTAAAACCATTAATTCGGATTTGATTTATTCATAAATCGCTTAGCGTCACGTTCATTATCGTGTTGCCCGTCGTTTCGTTTGAAAGAGAATATTCTGATCTTGGGTTGGGTCTGTGGCGAGTTGATGCCGTCATGAAAGGTCTGTGTCGCCATCACAAAAGTGGGTTGTGATCGGCGTCGCGTAGAAATGGGTGACGCCGTCTCTAAGACGCTCGAGAACTTAATTTTGAGAGATGTTGGTGATAGGTACGTTGATCTCGTCCGTTCTTCTCCAAATGAGCACCAAGTCATTGTATTATAATGACCCACATTTTTCATCAATGTTAAAATTACTTTTTAATTTAAGTACAACCATTTTCACGGGAATATTTTTGCTTTATTCCACCTATTATTGCAACATAACTTGCTATAACCTAAGTAAACACGAGCTCACGGCCAACTAACTATGCAATTTACTTCAACGTTTATAGCCAGTAAACGTTAGAATTTGTCAAGCAATATGTGTTTACTCTCATTTTTATACGTTATCTATTTAACGTACTTTTCAAAATGTTATTACAAAACGGATTTCAAACGTTAACGTTTATTCCAAAAACCCTAATTATATGAAGTGTTTACATATAAAACAAATGTTCAAGCTTTCAAGGTATGTGTACAAGGTTACAATGCATAATATTTGAATTACATTTTCCCTCCAAAACCATGGTACAACATGTTTAAGCACAAAGTACAAATCAACAATACATAGGATTCAAATGATGCCATTTTCCCACCAATTTCTTTAAAGATTTCGTACAATCTATCTAACACAAGTTACAAGCTCATCTTAGCACAACATTTAAACTAAGTCCTAATCTAAACTCTATTCGAAACCCTAATCCTAAAACCCTAGCTCGTCCGAGACCAAAACCCTAATCCAAGACCCTAATAAACCCGACACCCTAACTAACCCTAACCAAGCTAGCTACCATACATCACCATGATCCACCACCTTAACCTAAGCACCTTAGTCACCACCTTGTTACCATGCTAGCACCCTACCACCTTAGTCACACCTTTTCTCACCAAGAAAATACCCCCTTCGTCACACCTTGTAAACCGAACCCTCACCACAACCTTACACCTCTCTATGCTATTTCCCTAGACCTCCTTAGTCATGTTAGCATCCCTTGGCCACCACTCCAAGTCTACTTGGCCACCACACCAAGTAAACTTAGCCACCAATCCCATTTTGAGCCCTATATAAGCCAAAACACACACATACATTCAAACTCACCACTAAACTTCAAACTACCTTTAAAACTTGCTCTAAACAAATACTAGAAGATCAAGAAGGAAGCCTAAGTTGTTTTAAAAGCCAAGAACCAAGAAGGAACCTTTGATTCATCTCTAAATAGCAACCAGGTTGCGTTTTTGCTCCATATGACCCATTTCTCCATTTCGTGTTCAAGTAAGCGTTTAAACTCGTTCAATAAACTCAAGATATCTTATAGATCATGTATAAACCTTGTTTTACCTCTTTGATCAAACCAAATCATGTCAAAAATCCTAAACCAAACCGAAACCCTAATCGTGCCCTAAAACCCTAAAACCTTGATTTCGTGAAATCAATAAGCTAAAGCCATAAGTTGATTTATAAGCTATTCTAATAAGCTAACTTATCATTTTTATAAACATTAAAACAAATCCTAAAGCCT
>BQNB010169339.1:0-13792 GCA_026074375.1 Tanacetum coccineum | reverse complement strand
AACGGTTTTAAGCATCATTTTTAGGTTAGCTTAATGGTGCTAAGATAGAGCGCAGTGGCTACAAGAGACCGTAGGATGCTTGGAGTTTATTTATGCTTTATGTTCTGAATAATTGCATTTGCATGAATTGTTTGGATTATGTTTTGCATGTCATTTATTAACGAGACCTATTTCTCATTAATAAAGACACCATTAGGTTTTGGGTATTGTTATGACACTTTGTGTCTTTGCTTTACTTTTGTATTCATTTAGTATTCTCTATATAGACACCATGTGTTGTGATGATATCCATTCTTGTTTACGCCTCGCGTTTCCGCTTTGGCAGGGTGTGACAGTTCAACTGTGAAAACATCAGGTTCTGTTAAAAAATGGGTAGTTAAATTGTCCACTTGTCCATGTGTTGTTTCTTCATATGTTGCAGGTAGTTCAGATCGTTCTGTAGATTGTTGATAGTGGTTGTTCAAAGCATACGACGGGTGATCGATCACTGCTGAGAAATTTCATTTAGAAATTCATGGGCACTGTTCTCTTTGGAAATGATAATTTTGCAGCAATCACAGGCTATGGCGATTATATACAGGGCAATATCACTATTTTCCATGTATATTATGTTGAAGGTCTTTGACACAATCTCTTCAGTGTAGGGAAATTTTGTGATGGTAATTTAGAAGTGGCTTTTCGTTCTAAGACATGTTACATGCGAAATCTGGAAGGAGATGATTTGCTTACAGGAGGTCGAGAATCGAATTTGTATACTATATCCATTTCTGACATGGCTGCTTCTTCACCCGTTTGTCTGATGTCTAAATCAACTTCAACAAATCATGGTTATGGCACCGCAGACTCTCACTTCTTAATTTCGGTAGCATAAACAATCTTACCAGACTTGACTTGGTTGAAGGTCTTCCAAAATTCAAATATGGAAAGGATCACCTTTGTTCTGCTTGTGAAAGGGGAAAAAGCAAGAAAGCTTCTCATCCACCCAAATTGGTTCCAAGTGATCACTCCAAATTAGAATTACTTCATATGGATTTATGCGGACCAATAAGGGTATCTTCGACCAATGGAAAGAAGTATATTCTTATGATAGTGGATGATTATTCTTGATATACATGGGTTTACTTTCTTTACTCGAAAGGCGACACTCTATAGATCATAAAGAAATTCATTGCTCAAGCTCAATTGAATTATAAAGCCAAAGTTTGCAAGATTCGTACTGACAATGGTACTGAATTTAAAAATGCGACTCTTAAAGCCTATTATGAAAAGTTAGGCATCATGCGACAATTTTCAACTGCTCGCACGCCTTAGCAAAATGGAGTGATTGAAAGACGTAATTGTACTCTTTTTGAGGTTGCTCGTACAATGCTTATCTTTTCTCGATCACCTAAATTTTTTTGGGCTAAAGCAGTGGCAACAACTTGTTTTACTCAAAATCGGTCAATAATTCATACACGATACAACAAAACACCCTATGAGTTATTACGCGGAAGAAAACCAAATGTTGAGTATTTTCATGTGTTTGGTTCACTGTGTTATCCAACTAATAATTGAAATGATCTTGGAAAGATGAAACCAAAAGCAGACATTGATGTTTTTATTGGGTATTCAGAATCATCCAGAGGGTTTCGAATCTATAATCATCGCACCAAAAAGATTATGGAAACCATTCATGTCAAGTTTGACGAGCTTACAATTATGGCTTCTGAACATAATTGTTTAGAACTCTTGTTCCAATGATTCAACAATAATAATTCATTAGCAAAAACCATGAATACCCCATCCAAAGAAGATTTAGATAATTTGTTTGGTCTAATGTTTGAAGAATATTTTGAGAAGAGGCCTTCTGATACACCCATCAATTCCGCTGCACAACCGACTCAACTTCATGAAGACTCACCTTCCACATCTTCAATCATTGATGAAGAACATGAGGCTCCTCCCATTGTAACAACATCTGACGAACAAACCTCTCTAATCTCTTTGACAAAAGCTGATGAATTCATTCAAGAAGATTCTGCTGATTTTGATGGCAATTTAGATTTTGTTCCATATAATCCTCCAACTCATAAGGAAATTAAGTCCTCTACAGTTGCTCTAGAAATATCAAATGTACAGAATTTCCACCAAGTACAACCCTTAACTCACATTTAGACAAGAGATCATCCTCTAGACCAAGTTATTGGTGACCCATCCAAACCAGTAATGACTCGTCAAAGGCTTCAAACAGATTATGAGGTATACATGTATGCATTAACCATCAGCACTATCGAACCAAAAAATATTAAAGAATATATGGTAGATCACAGTTGGATTAAGTCCATGCAAGATGAGTTGAATCAATTTGAGAGATTACAAGTTTAGGAACTCGTTCCACGACCAGACGAAAAGAATATTATTGCTCTGAAATGGCTCTGGAAGAATAAGTGTGATGCAGGAAATATTGTGGTTCAAAACAAAAGTCATCTTATGGAAAAAGGATACAGGCAGGAAGAAGGCATTGATTTTGAAGAGTCATTTGCTCCTGTTGCTCGCCTTAAGGCTGTTCGGATGTTTATTGCTTATGCTACTTATAATAATATCACCATCTTCTAAAATGGACGTCAAAACGGCTTTTCTCAATGGTCCATTAAAAGAAGAAGTTTATGTCAGCCAACCTAAAGGGTTTATTGATCCAGAATTCCCAGATCACGTCTATAGGTTGAAAAAAGCTTTATACGGTCTCAAGAAAGCACCTCGTACATGGTATGACAAATTGTCTTCTTTCCTAAGTGAACATAGGTTCCCTAAAGGTATTGTTGACCCGATTTAATTCATATGACATTACGGGGAAGACATATTACATGTTCAAGTATATGTCGACGACATTATTTTTGGATCAACAAATCCATATTTTTCAAAACCTTTTGCAAATCTAATGAAATATAATTTTGAAATGTCAATGATGGGTGAACTAAAGTTCTTTCTTGGACTTTGAGTTCATCAATCTCCTCTTGGCATATTCATAAGTCAGTCACAATATGCTATTGAGCTGTTAAAGAAACATGGTCTGGATGAGTGTGTCTCAATGAGCACACCTATGGCAACTGAGAGGTTGGATGCTGATTTACAAGGCACTCCTATTGATCAAACGACTTATCGTCGAATGATAGGAGGGATAATGTACCTAACAACCAGTCGTCCAGACATTGCTTATGCTACTTTTGTATGTGCTCATTATCCAACACGTCCTGCGATCAAATACCTCAAAGAGGTTAAATGGATCTTTCGGTACCTAAGACAGTCCTATAACATGGGCCAATGGTATCCGAAGGATTCCGGATTTGAACTAATTGCATATTCAGATGCTGACCATGCAGGATGTAAAGATGACTATAAAAGCACATCAGGAGGATTGCAATTTCTATGTGAAAATCTCATGAGCTGGAGTTCAAAGAAACAAGATTGTACTGTGATGTCTACTGATAAGGCTAAATATGTTTCCTTGTCTGCATGCTGTGCATAAGTCATATGGATGTGTACACAATTGCTAGACTATGGATACAAGTATAACCAGATTCTGATGTATTGTGACTCCAAGAGTGCTATTGCTATCTCGTGCAATCCGGTCCAACATTCAAAGACAAAGCACATAGACATCCAGTATCATTTTATTAAGGAAGATGTTGAGAAGGGTACTATGGAACTTTACTTTGTTGGGACTGAATACCAACTTGCGGATCTATTTACTAAAGCGCTTCCTAAAGAACGCTTTGAGTATTTGGGTCATCGCATTGGTATGAGATGTATGACTCCAACTCAGTTGGAAAGTCTGACAAAGTCATCTTCTTGAAAAGATCATACATAAAAAACGTGTAAATAAATTTTTCAAAAATCAAAGAAAAATTGAAAAATACAAAATTACAAAAAGATTTGTCATATTTTTCAAAATAAAAAATCAAATACAAAAAAAAATGTAAAAACTCAAAAACATAATTTAAAGATCATATGGTCGAATTTATGATTCCAAATTTTTTTATATAAAATGATTTAGATTGAAAACACGGCATCATAATTTGAGGGGGAGTAAATGAAGAATCTTCATTCATATACATCATTTCAAGTTTAAAATCAAAAATAAAAACAATGATCTCTTAAATAAATTGAAATTTTTGGAAAGATGATATATTTTCGAGGGGGAGTTTTTATTTGAAAAACAAAAATCTCCATTATCAGACTAAGTGTTTAATAGGATTTCATTCCAAGGGGGAGTTTTTGATAACATTGGTTAAATTTTGAAAAGCTATCATTATTCGAGGGGGAGTTTTTGAAAATTTTAAAGTTATAATTCGGAAATAAAAACTCCAAGGACCAAAAGAGTCATTTTTCAAAGCTAAAACTCGACAAGAAAACCACAGGGACTGAAAATGTCATTTTTCAAACTATCACACTCGGTTACTTTAAAAGGGAGATAAAAATTTCTTTTTACTTTTTATTTTACCGAGTATATTGTCGAGTTTGAGAAGGAAAACCAAGGATTGATTTCTAAGTTCATTACAACGATCACGATTACTTCTTTTACTCAAACGTAAGTAGAAATAATTTTTGAGTTTAAGATCTAAGGAGTTTGTGTTATCGAGTATAAACTCGATAAAGATTAGGGATTAAAGAGTTTAGGATTTTTCAAAATTTTGGGTACTTATTAGACTAAGAATTATAATATTAGACGTTTGTGTGGAAATAAGTGAAAAATACCTTAGAAAATGTCTAAGATCATAAACTCGATGCAGAAAATGAAACTCGGATATGGTTGGTGATTATCGAGTTTGATGTTTGACTGAGTTTTAAGTTAAAAGGATCAGTTTTTAGTCAATATTTGTCAAACTCGGTATGGTCAAAAAGTCAAACTCGGTAATGTCAAAAAGTCAAAATTCAGTAATATTGAAATGTGTAAATACGTGATTTTTATGTGATCATGATTTTTTTACATGCTTATGATGATTAATGCTTGAATGTCTGTGGAACAAAAATTTCAGTATCTCATGTGTTTTGGAAACTTCAAATGATTGAGAAAAACATAAAAGAAATCAAGTTTTAATGAATTCTAAGCTTTGTGTCAAATATGTCTATTCATAATTGTTTAAGTGGTCTAAGTCATGTCCAATTTTGACCGTTTTCTGCAATGAACAGAATGAGGAGTGACTGACTTAGTGACCATCCAGTTATTGAATCAGATTTGTTTGTCTACATTTTTTAGGATTCATGACAATAAGTAAAAGTGAAATTTTTTTTTAACTTGAATCTGATAATTCAAGTCTTAATTGTTTAAGTAGTCTAAGTCATGTTCGGTTTCGGCCGTTTTCTGCAATGAACAGAATGAGAAGTGAGTCACTTAGTGACCATTCAATTGTTGATTTGAGTTTGAATGATGCCATGTTATCAACACAAGAAAAGTTTTTATCAAATGATATCTGAAAAAGTTCTCAAAATCTGTTATTGTGTCAAAATGGTACTCTTTTACAAAAAGTTTTTAAGAAGTTGAATGATTTCTCCTTAATTTTTCATAAAAGAGTCTTGATTAAAATCAAAAGAGAAATCTTCATCATTCTTGAAAAAGTATCATGTCACAAAGAATTTCTGGTAAGGACATTCTAAACAGAAAGAGAGAGCTAAATCCATACGCAAAAAAGCAAATCAAAAGTGTGTTCGAAAAAGAATTGCCAGAACACACAAAAATGATCAATCAAAAGAAGAATTTGAATAAAGTATATGGCATGTACTAGAAAAAGCAAGTACACGCACATGAGAAACAAACTGATCAAAAATATGTTCGAAAAGAATTGCCAAAACATATAAAACAGACAGAGTGAAAAGAGACAAAAATGTCAAATGAAGTCTTTGTTACCTAACATCTCAATTTCATTCATTCAGTAATCACCATGTCACAACAACAACATGTAGCTGATGTTCATCCAGACGAACTGTGTCATCCAAACATAAGATATGATCTTATGGATGCTAACAAGAAGATTGATTTTGAACACGTGCAATGTCCACCAGAAAGTAAAATTCTGACGAATATCATCAAGAATTGTCCATTACGATTCAGCATTGCAGCTTCTTCCTTAGTACCATGGATCTATATGGCACAGTTCTGGCATACTTTGAAGGATGACGGATCAAAGTATAGGCTCACATTTATGCTTAACAGGAAAGAGCTTTCTCTTATACTGGATGACTTTAGAACAATCTTTCATCTACCACAAGCAAATGACAACAATCATGATCGATTCGTGCCACCACCATCATTTTTAAACATGGTTCCATTTTATAAAAATGAATTAGGATTCACAATGGAGCTAAAGACATCATCAAGCTTTAAGACAACTGGTCTTCTGCAGCCATAGCAGACGTTGTGCAAGATATTTTCAAAATGCTTGACAACACGTGTAACTGGATGGGATCAGCCACCATTGCAGATTATGCAGATGATGTATTGTTTTGTCAACAATATTCATGTTGACTATGCTGAGTTGCTATGGGAAGGACTTTATTATTCTCTTCATCATTCAACAACTTCGATTCCTTATCTAAGATTTACAAAGATCATCATTGGTCATTACATGACTAATTTCCCTAAATCTCAAGGCGTGCTCGAGATAGGTATCACAACTTGAATGATGATGATGTAATGAAAAATATCTTTAATTCAGGGAGATATAAAGACAAAGTTGGAATGAAGATTCCAAATTGGATGATCACAGAAGAGATGAAGCTCACGGAGCATTATCAGATGTATGCGGAGGTGTTTGGGCTAGATGTTCCTCTGACTCAGTCAGAATCGACTGAGTCTACCCAAGGAGCAGATAGGACACCTAATGCCCCTAGGTCACCTAACCCTGAAATGGATGTATGAGAGTCAGGTGCTCCAAAATGATCGACTGTGATTCATTTTCGTATTCCTTAAAGGAGATCCACACGCCTTACTCCACCAGCTCTAGTGCCAACTATTGATGAGGCAGATGATATGATTTTACAAGATACACTACAAGTAAGTCTTGTTGAGTAGAAAAGTCAAGAAGAGCAAGAATCTAGAGAAAATGTAGAACTGGTTAAAGAGCACTTGGCATCCGAGGAAATTGAAAAGATGGTGGAAGGACCAGAGAATGTTAATGATGATAGTTCAATCCCTAGGAATGATGAATAAAATATTCTCGGCACTAGGTTAGAGCCCAAGAGTGATAAGGAAAGTCTAGAGGTGGAGATTACTAATAGTGGAAAATCAAATGATATCAATAACGAGGAGGTGGAGATTATTAATGTTGTAATACATGTAAATGTTAATGAAGAAGAGGTAGAAATAACTGATGAGGTGTATGAATTAAAGAAAAGGGAGAAAGGGAAGATTATAGAGGAGTTTAGGAGTACACCATTCCCATCACGAATTAGATCTCTTAGGATTCATACTAATCTCATATATTTGGATACTGAGAAACTCCAAGAATTGACGGCAATTGACTCTACATCTACACCATCATCAAGTTTACCCATCACTAAGTTATCTACCACAAACCGACTTCTATCATTATTCAAAGCCAAACCTGCTCATATCAAATGATACAAGAGTTTCTTTCAAGAGTTACAAGGATGATATGGGTATTTTTTTTGAACACTTGAGGGCAAAGTTCTTGTCAAGGAAGTTATTTAATACTCTTACTCATCATCTCCAAGAAGTAATGGTTGAATCACTACCTATCATGGTAGATGAGCATGTTAAGGAGCAAGTCAAAAAGCAAGTTCCTGAGCAGGTTAGAGATCAAGTTCCAATGTATGTTGCAGAAGGGCTGATTTTGGAAAGAAAAAGAATAAAGAATAGATGGCTAAGATGATTGCTGAAGATATTCAACAGGAGCATGAGAATCTATAGGTTGAAATTTCCTCACAAATTCAAGATGTAATTGCTATTAACATTCCTTCAGTAACACCCATAAAATCAGGTAGCAGTGAAATGGTAACAATAGGGTGCTACGTCATAGTACAATAATAAAGATATAGGAAATGACCTTAAATGGACGTTTAAAATAAGTTACATTCGATTCCATTACAAAATATCAGAGTTTTCACATTTGGTCCTACAATTTTAAAAGAGACATAAACCTTCAACATAGATTTCAAAAGATGACATATGTATTTAAAAGATAAAGGTGCATCGAATATAAAATAATCAGAATCCCTTCGGCTTGATATCCAATGCAGAACCCATCCAAACTTCATACCTTAGGACCTAAAATTAAACATGCTAAAATTCAACGCAAAGGTTGAGTGAATTCATTGGTTTATCGGTAAAAGAGTAGACCACAAGATTTAAGTAATGGTAGACTATATACGTATTCCATAGTCTAAAATAGGTATTGTTTCACAAAGCTCATGACACCAAACATTAACAAATGATGATAGAGGAAGTTAGTGTTGCAAGACATCCATGTATTTTTCTCTGAGAGTTGGTGCGGCCAAACACCCAAGTATTATTCTCTCTTAGAGTTGATGATGCAAAACACCCAAGCATTAACATATGATGAGTGAGAGAGAGAGAGAGAGAGAGAGAGAGAAGATGTTGCCAGAACATTAACATGTATTCTGAGAGGGAGTTGGTGTTGCCAGACATCCATGTATTTTTCCCTTAGAGTTGGTGCGGACAAACACCCAAGTATTATTCTCTAAGAGTTGATGTTGCAAACACCCAAGTATTATTTCAAAGGTAAATGCGTTCGTTTGACATGGAAAAAGTTATTAAATACCCGAACGAGGATTGTCAGTCCCAATAGATCTATCAATAACACTCGCGCTTGCTACATTAGCAATTAACGGGTCATGATTCGGTAGGGACTTAAATGGCAATGTGATAACTTAGGCACTAATATTCAGGAAGTAATCTTGATAGCATAGAATTTAAAACACTTGTGTCCAATAGTAAAACAAGCATGTAATTTCACCCATAGAGTTTGTAAAACAAGTAGATGGAAAAAGGGGCTATGAACTCACCTTGAGTGAATGATTATCAGAGTATAACAGAAAATGCGTCGCGTAAACGCCCGAATGCAACCTAAGTAATTATAGGTTGTATAAGTACTAAGAACTTTGATTAACTAATACCATATATAATTCTATATAGCTACATCACCATCTAATCGCATTAGTGAAATCATATTTATATGTTAAAAACGTTTATAAATAACACTTTAGTAAAACGGCGTAACTTTATCGTTTTAAGTCTGTTTATTACCTTTTTTATGTCCACGCTTTTGTATTAAGACGTGTTATCAAAATATTACATTTTCATATTTTGAGTCCTCTGGTGAACAGTACATTTTACTGTTCATAGACTTTTATAAAATTCTTTTTATAAAATTAGTCGTCGTAAAAGTATAAACGTCGTATTTTATTCGTTTTAACTTCGTTTTTAGTGATTCTTTCGAGCACGTATTCGTAATTAAAAGTTCTATCTAATTAATAATGTTTTCAAAATAAATATATCTGATGTGAACAGTAACTTTTATAAAATTATTTTTATAAAAGTATTTATTATTGTAAACTTGCGAAATTCATAACTCCTTCGTTATTGATCCAATAATTATGATTCTTAATGTTTTGGAATACTAAAAATATGTACAATATGAGAAAAATAATTAATCTTTTGTATCAGAAGTGGTTCTTAATAAGTTTTTATAAAATAAATTACGTATCTCCTTCGTTATAACTCGGTTTTTTGAGTTTCTTATTTTTTTGGAATCCTCATGAGATGTAGTATTTTATAAAAATATAAAATGAACACTTTATATTTCGAATTTTAACAGCAACTTTTGAATTTTTTTGATAAAATGTTTTTAAAACTTGTTTTTATAACTTTTTAGTTTAGTCACTTTGTTACAAGTCCTCTACAACCATTTATATCACATGTATTACATACTTAAGGTCCTTAGTCCATGATTTGTCCATCTATTGTCCAAGATAACAATATCAACACTTCCTTATACCACTTTTACTTATAAACTTATTAAGTAACTTTTTAAACCACTAGTTTATATATATACTTTTTATACTTGAACCACACTTGTACAATACTTATACTTCCATTATAACATGATATTAACCTCCATATAACATATGTAAAAGTTTACAAAATCATCATCAAGTGTAAAAATCCATTTTATAAGTTAATAAGTTTCCTAGATGGTGATTTACTATATAAGCATTATATACACATAAAATCATAAAAGTAAAGAGATTAAGATTTTTAGATAACATTAATATGATGTATGGTGATAAACAACAAGATCTAAATCCTTGTTTAGCACACAAACCTGAGCTTCCAAGTCTTATAAAACCCTAAATCTAAGAAAACCCTAATCTTTCATTTCCTTTGCTTAACCCTTGTAAATGCTTAACCAAGTCATCAAACCTTCTTAGTATATCTTAGATATGATGTGTGAATGCTTGTATGAGTGGTAAATAAAATTTGTATGGATTGTTTAAGTTGTTTGTGGTGAGTCGTGGGTTTAGGCAAAGAAAGAGAGAAAATGGTGAAGTTTTTACTATGAAAATGAGATTTATATGTGTTTCTCCATCTAGCATAAGCCTTATATACAACTTTGACTAATCCAAGACCACATGGAAAGTCTTAAGACACAATGAGGGTTTTAAAGGAAAGTCTTGGTCAAAAACTAGTCATGTACACCTAGGGTTTAATGAGTTGCATTTGTACAAGTTCTAGTTGTTAGTTTGTGTGCTTCATGTCCCCTTGGGTGAGTAATACATGAAATTTAGGGGGGGGGAGAAAGAACTAGGATGAGTTTTAATATTTTGTGGAGAAATACTTGCATTACTTGAAGCTTTAAAAGTGTAGTTTTAACATAAAGTGTATACTTGAAGTGTATAAATTCTAGCTTGGTTCCTTTATGTGCATAATGGCTAACATAATAAATATTGGTGAAGTTTTATAAAACTATGAGCATTGGATATAAACATGGGTATTTGTTAAAGCGTAGATAAATTTTGGTGGTTCGGTAAATATCTAAACGTATTTTATCATGAAACGTAAACGCTTTCGTAATCAATGAAAATAAAATGTATAAAGTTAATAATTATCCTCAAAATAATTATCTAACACTTGCTTGACGTAAACTTTAATTTGTTTGATGCCCATTTGCGTTGAATAATAATTCTTAGCTTACGCGATTTAACTATATGATTAAAAATAAAAGCGAACGCGCAAAAGTGCAAAAATAAATAGTTGAATTATTGAAGTAGTAAACGATGTGAAAATGTGAATTGTTACAGTCTCCCCTTGTTAAAAGAATTGCATCCTAAAATTCTATTCGAGTTGCCTTCCAGAATAATGTTGATGAAGAGGTGTAAATCTCGTCTAAATCCTCCTAATGTGTGCTAGGTAAATTTTTGCTAACTTAATATAGAATTTCATTGGTATGGGTCTCAATACCTAGATGAAGTTTAACTTGCCGGCGGGTTATCCTAGGGTGACTAATGATACGCCTTCGCCTTTTTGGCTTAAAGTTTAGTGTAAGATGATGTCGACTTCATAGTAAGGTGGCGTAAGAGTTTACTTAGTTATCATGATTATTAGTTTGGTTCCTCGTGATAAATACGTTCTATGAATGTGCACACAACCTTGATATAAATAGGAAATTGTTTTCTTGATGAGAAGTTTTAGGGTGACTATTCTCAGCATGGCATGATGCTTTCCTAAATTATACATAGTTGATCAGGCCATGTATAATTGAGGACTAACAATGCATTGATCATTTTTGTCAAAATAGCATTATGATTTCATGATATTTGAGAGAGTGACTTGTATAATCTAAAATAGAGAATTAAAGTAAAATTGGTGAAGTTTTCATAATACGATAATCTAATAGATAGCGGGATTCGTTGTTTTCCCTCCAAGATACTACCTTGTCTAAAGAAATGTTCCAGTATTTATATAAATAACCCTTATATAAATAATTATAGAGTATGTGTGAAAGAATGTAAACACACTGTATATTATATTATATTTATTTTATATATATATTATATATATATATATATATATATATATATATTTATATATATATATATATAGGTAAGAACCCTCATAGTAATATACGTAATATAATATGAACAAGTATTTGAATCATGTAAGCATCAAAGGTATCAAAATGTAGTAACACTCAAGAGGAATGAATGCAAGGAGTGATTCGATTGACAAAATGAACGTAGAGAGTCATTTAATATTTGCTGATCTTAGAAGTTGCCTTTTTAGGCGGTATGATTTTCCAACATCACTTGAAGTAACATGGGAAAGAATGAGGTGACATGTTAAAGTCATGTTTGATCTACTTGGCATGTATCCATGCGATGGATTAACTGATGACATACACATTTCAGAAATACGAGGCGAATGATCAATCTTAGAGTCGAATATAGCCAGCGGGATCAAGAAAAACTATGTCGAGTTTCGATATCATCAAAGGAGAACAAAGTAAAGTCACGAAAAAGTTTAAGAGATAACAATATAACTTACAATGTCTTAGAAGAGCTTTGGTATTCATATAAATAACCTTTGTATAAAAATATTGAGGCACTATATGAAGGTAGACATAAATGATCAAAAATAGTCAACACTTATATAAATCACCTTTATATAAATAGGTAGCGGTAATCCCAAGGTACGCGTAAGAGATCAAAAAGAAAGTAGCTCATATATATGGGTATTCTCATATAATACCAGTATTAATGCTCAAGGGAGCAAATGAAAAATCAGGTGGTACACAATAATCAGAGTGGTCAATATTTATATAACTGATGGTATAAGTTAAATAGTAAGATGTCATAAGATAGATGTAAGAGAGCGAAATTATGGCCAAGTGTAAATACTCATTATCCATGTAATAGTAATAGAGATGCAAAAGAGAGCTTATAATGGATCAAGAGCATGCGCGCGCGGATATCTGATAGTGATGAAGGATTCTGTATTTTGAAAAATGAAAGAAAAGAAAAGATTTAAGAAAATTTGGTTATAAACTAGGTTTTGAAAAATGACCCAGTTCCCTATAACCTTGGCTCTTGATTCCAATATATAACACCCCCAAAATCAGGTAGCAGCAGAATGGTAATAATGGGGTGCTACGTCATAGTACAATAATCAAGATATAGGAAATGACCTTAAATGGACGTTTAAAATAAGTTTCATTCGATGCCATTACAAAATATCAGAGTTTTCACATTTGGTCTTATAATTTTAAAAGAGACATAAACCTTCAAAGTAGATTTCAAAGATGACATATGTTTTTAAAAGATAAAGGTGCATCGAATATAAAATAATTAGAATCCCTTCGGCTCGATATCCAACGCAGCTCCCATCTAAACTTCATACCTTAGGACCTAAAATTAAACATGTTAAAAGTCAACGCAAAGGTTGAGTGAATTCATATGTTTATCAGTAAAAGAGTGGACCACAAGATTTAAGTAATGGTAGACTATGTACGTATTCCATAGTCCAAAACAGGTATTGTTGCACTAAGCTCATGACATCAAACATTAACAAATGATGATAGAGGAAGTTGGTGTTGCAAGACATCCATTTATTTTTCTTCGAAAGTTGGTGTGGCCAAACACCCAAGTATTATTCTCTCTTAGAGTTAATGTTGCAAAACACCCAAGCATTAACATATGATAAGAGAGAGAAAGAGAAAGAGAGAGAGAGAGAGAGAAAGAGAGAGAGAGAGAGAGAGAGAGAGAGAGAGAGAGAGAGAGA
>BQNB010169336.1:0-13793 GCA_026074375.1 Tanacetum coccineum | reverse complement strand
ACGATCACAAATTTATCCAAAAATAGCTTGCACACGCGGTTCATGAGATCCATAAATACCGCTGGTGCGTTCGTCAAGCCAAATGGCATAACTTGGAACTCATAATGACCATATTGAGTTCTGAATGCCATCTTCGGAATATCTTCTTCCCGTACTCAAAGCTGGTGATAACCTGATCGTAAGTCTATCTTAGAATAAACATTGGATCCTTGTAGTTGATCAAATAAATCATCAATCCTTGGGAGTGGATAACGATTATTCACCGTTAGCTTGTTTAGCTCTCGATAGTCGATGCACATTCGAAACGATCTATCCTTCTTCTTGACAAATAAGACTGGAGCTCCCCAAGGTAAGGAACTGGGTCTTATGAAACCCTTGTCAGAAAGTTCTTGGAGTTGGTCCGATAATTCCTTCATTTCGGATGGGGCCAATCGATAAGGTGTCCATGCTACAGATGCAGCACCAGGTATCAAATCGATTTGGAATTCCACTTGTCGAGTCGGTGAAAGACCCGACAAGTCCTCATGAAATACTTTAGAAAAATTTCAAACGATCGGTACGTCCTCAAGTCGCTTCTTCTCTGACTTGTCTTCAGTATCCTTTGTAGTAACATGTGCCAAAAAGACGTGACATCCTTTTAGCATGTACTTCTAAGTTTTAGTGCACGAGATGATGTTCAAATGAGTCTTGTTTCCTCGGTCGCTTCCGTCACCACGAACAATCAACGTTTCATTTCCCCAGGGAATACGAACGATTTTCTCAGCACAAACAATGACAGCTTGGTACTTTGCCAACCAATCCATACCAATTATGACGTCGAAACTACCAAGTTCTACGGGCATTAAGTCTATGTTGAATGGGTGATTTAAGAAATTTAATGTACAACCCCGAATGATAGCGTTTAACCCAATTATTCTCCCGTCAGCTAGTTCAACATCATAATAATGATCTAAGGTAGATGGTGTGATATCAATTTGGGAGCTAAATGCAGTAGACACAAAGCTTCTATCGGCACCAGTATCAAATAAGACAGAAGCATAGCGGTTGTTTAGAAGGAACGTACCCGTAACGACGTTTGAGTCTGGGTTTGTCCCTGCACGGCCTACCGCATACACTTTTGCTGGAGCATTGCCATTTCCACCTTGGTTACTGCGGTTGTTGTTCTTTAGTTTTGGACACTCCCTCTTGAAATGTCCCTAGGATCCACACTTAAAACATGTAGGTTTCTGACCTGCCTTAGTGCCCCTTTGGTTGTTAGCAGTAGTGACATTTACAGTACTCCTACAGTCACGGGCCAGATGGCCAACTCTGTTGCACTTGTGGCATTTTGGAGCACACTGACCATCATGTTGATAGTTGCATTTATAGCATAGAGGTTTGGATCCTCCGTAAGGTTTCTTCTCACCAGACCTTGTAGCATAAGCCCTGCCCGTGTTTTATCTCTTGTTCTGTTGTTGGTGTTGGTTATCATCTTGCTTTCTTTTGTTTTCACTCTATCGTTCAGCAAAAGTACGGATCTTCTTATCCATCAGCTCAGTTGTATAACAACCCCATTTTGACATATATAGAAGCGGAAGCTAATCTGGGGTATTATTTCATAGTACAACAGTCATAATCATAGAAAATGACTCGTAAAGAGACGTTTTTGTAAAATTTAGTTATCATTCATTTATTCATCAGAGTTTTACAAGAAGAGAGATCCCAAAATCTAGAAACATAAAGTTTGAATGATAACAGTTTAGCCATCTTTAAGTCCGTGCCACTAATATTGACCGTTCGGTGACTTCCACGCATAATTAGCCAATGATTGGCCTTGGGATTGCCAGTGTGGCTCCCAAAAGCGTCATTGCATGCGTCATCGTCCTTCTAGAAGGGTTAATTTCATTTAAGTGGGGTAATTAGGGTGCTGGGTAAATTTGGGGACGATGGGTGAATAGTGTTTGGCGGGTAATACATGTTTGACCCTCTTGACCATTTACCCGTTATAATCAAGTATAGTGCTATTGGTACCAGAAAGTATAGGTACACCAACGGGAGTCGTCACACCCCGATAGATCTATCCACAATATTCGCGTTCACTCGTAAGTGACTAATGGTTCATGATTAAGAAATATTGGCAGTAAAGTGACTTGGGCAATAATAAATCAGGATAACATACAATTGGAAAAATACTCGTATTCATGGTTTATAGCATGTATCCCCCTTGCAGGTTTATGAAATATTTAAAATAGTTAAATGCGAGGCTATGAACTCATCTTAACAGGAGAAATCTGATTGATGGCAAAAGTATATCAAGTGAAATGCGTCCGTATGGTAGTACGATGTTATCTACCCGAACAGGGAAAACCAGTATATCAAATGAAAGTAACGGCCTCGTCACATAACCTGAGGGTAATATGTTAAGTCTTAGTGTGATGGTTTATGTTTCAAAACTTCATAAAGTTTAACGTATTACTTTGATTTATTAATTTATGGAAGTATTGCATCACTGTTCGGGCTATCATAATCCAGAGGCCATGTAGTATCGTTTGAGGAGTCAGAGCACTTTAAATCGTAAACCCAGCAAACTCGTCAAAACAAATACCCAAATGGAACCCCTCACATGAAATTCCCTAGTAATGTGATACGATAAGATTTTAAGTTTCTTCAAAAGCTAATCGATGATAAGTTACGTTAAATATATAACGTAATTGTTTTATAATGCGTCGATCGTTGATTAATAACGATAAATGTATCGGGTTTTATTTAAATTGAGTTTTATAATATTAATATACATTTTTATAATTTATATAAATATATTATATTTTATATTTTTAAGTTTGCAAAAATGGCCAATATAGACCTTATTTTATAAACTTTTACAAATTTAGTCCTTGTATATATAAAGTATATATAATTTAAACCTTTAACGTTGAACTTGGAAGATTGGTCCTTATTGTTATAACTTAGGAAAAGATATTTCCTCCCCTCTAGTTATAATTTCCAAAATATTTACAATATATACCCCTTGCATGGGATTTATTTGCAAAATAAGTCCAAAAACCATAATAATGATATTCTTGAAATCCTAGAGAGTTTTTCAGCTTATGTCTTATTAGAATAAGCTAAAATTAAGTAGAGTTTCGATGCTTTTCTAGCTTATGACAAGGGCTTGTGATTGAAAAAAATCAATACGGGTACGTTTTAGGTTTTATAACAATTTTTTTATTTGAATGGTTTACTTGTTCGAGTGTCTCTTAACAAAGTAGTTCCGTTCATGGATCTAATAGGTTTATGAACATCTAAAAACCGTTAGCAAGCTTATAGGACGAGTTAGAAACAAGTTACAACTATTGAAATGGGTCGAAATGGAGGTTTCTGGGTTCGTGTGCTTGGAGACGAGTTCTTGGCTCTCCTTGGAATCCTTGGTTTTAAAAACACTCCTTGGGACTTTATACTTCTGCTTGTGCAGGCCGAGCAAAAGTTTTTAAGGTGGAGAAGTGTTTTTGGAATGAATGAAAGTGTGTGTTTTGGTTTGACTATTTATAAGCAAGAACTAACTTGGTGCCCAAGTTCTAGCTTGATGTGGTGGCTTAGTTATAGATTAGTGATTCATGGCAGCTACTAGGGTGACTAAGGAAGGCTAGGGAGTAACTATTGTGAGCTAGAGTGATAGCATAGCAAGGTGGAAGGAGATGGAGAAGTTAGGGTGATGACATGGGGTTTTGGAGACTTGGTGGCAAGGTGGTGATGGGAGGTGCTTGGTAAGGTGCTGGAGTGTGGTGATTTGGTGGTGAGGTTCATGGTGTGAAGGTGTGTGGTGAGTCATAGAGGAGCTTGTGGGTGTTTATTTGTTTATACATGGCTGTTTTTGGATACAACCAACATCTGTTCCCGGTAAATTTTAGTTGCCATTTACAAACCGTAATTCCGATCAACCTCAAACCAGTGAGCATGGTTAGATATTTGAGTCCTCTACAACTTTTAGTTTTACATATTTAGGGGTTACTATACAAAAATCTAGAGATAATAGCCGTTTACTACAGGTGTGCAGAATTTGAGCTCCTTTGCCATTTCGGCTATAACTAATTCATCCGATGTCGATTCGGGGTGATTCAATCGGCAAAATGATCACAAGACATATGGCTACAACCAAGTGTTTTTACTTAATACCCAAAATCTACTGATTTTGCCCCGATATTATGTTTTATTAACGGATCAGATTCTAAAAATTATCAAGTAGTTTAATTAGTGTAATGATTAGCTTGTAATCTTGTCCGGCCCAAGGCCCATGGGAGACCATCCTAGCCACATGGCCTGCTCTATAGGACACTATTTAAGCCTCTCCTAGCCTTGGGAGGGGGTTGGTTGTTCCATTTTGTAAATTTCATATACATACACTTCATCATTTCATCATTTATCTCCTAACTTCACAACACATTCTATCTTGTTCTTGGTTTTGATTCTTAAGATTATTGTTTCTACAATTTGTATAAAGAGTCATGGAGTGGTGTGTTTAGTTTTGTTGTTTGATTTGTGTTCAAAAATCATTACAAAAGCAAAAATTTTGTTCTAAAATTTTTTTGGATTAAAATCCTTAAGTTTTTCATTTTTATTGTTCTCTAGGGTTAGTAACATGGTTTGTACAAGATTTTTGCGAAAAAACATTCAAAAAATGTGTTCTTTTTGAGTTTTGAAAATTTGAGTTCGTAGTGTTGGAACGAAAGAGTGAATTTAGTTGGACTGAACGAGTGAACGATCGATGTGAACCGAACGAGTTGTCAAACGTATAGATAAAAACATATTATTTATTTAAAAGATTATTTTTGTCCACATTTATACTGAAATTAAAGAATTGTGATTATGCACCTTATATGTTAGAGGTTGTTTGTTTCCCCTTACCTGTTGTTGGATCTTAGTTTTCATCATAATTGCTGGGAATGGAATTTTGTTCTCTTTAAATGTATATACTATTTTAGTGCGTATATCTGTGAATGTGTGTTTGAATTGAATTTTAAATAACAATGCCCAAGAATATTTAATTCTATTTTTAGCGCATCAATAAAAAAAGAAAGTTTGACTTTGATTTTCTTATCTTTGGACACTGTAGATTGCCTTATTGGCAAGACTCGCATGCAAAAGCTTCAACGTGAAGGTCTTATGGAAAAAATCGTTTAAGATTATTTGAATAAATGCGAATCTTGTATTCTCTGGGAAGATAACAAAGAAACCTTTTAATAAAAATATTGAAAGGGTACATATCTAATTGGTTTTAATAATTAGGATGTATGCGGACCAATAGACATGTGTAAGGAAGGTGTAGCTACTTCTTACCCTTTAGGATGAATTTCAGTGTTATGGAAAATATTAATGTCTTAAACATAAACATGAGGTATTTGAAACATTTAAGGTATTTAAATCAGAAGTAGAATTGCAACTAGGAAAGAAGATTAAAGCTCTTCGATCCGATAGAGGTGGTGAATATTTAAGCCAAGAGTTTAAAGATTATCTAAGTGAGAACGGAATAGTTCAGAATCTTACTTCTCCATATACTCCACAACAAAATGGTGTATCTGAAAGGAGAAATCGTACATTATTGGATATGGTGCGATCTATGTTTAATCTTACTACTCTACCGTTATCCTTTTGGGATTATGCCTTAGAATCTGCTGTTCGTATTCTTAATATGGTACCCACTAAGAAGGTTGATAAGACACCATATGAAATATGGCATGGCAAAGCGCCGAATTTGTCTTATTTAAAGGTCTGGGGTTGCGAGGCGTATGTGAAACGTGACTCAGCTGATAAACTCCAACAGAGATCTGTTAAGTGTATCTTTGTAGGATACCCTAAGGAAACTATGGGTTACTACTTTTATTTTCCACCTGAAAACAAAGTAATTGTTGCTAGGTATGGAGATTTTCTTGAAAGAGATCTCATATCTCAAGAATTCAGTGGGAGAGATTATGATCTAGAAGATGATCATATGGATACATTACCTTCTGAAAACACTAGCGAAATTCCAGTAGAACCTGAAAGTCTGGGTCCTCCATCGGAATTAATTCCTGTCCGTAGGTCTGAAAGGACTAAACGTGCACCCAACCGTCTGTGTCTAAACATGGAGGTTGAAGATGATGTAGTAGGGGATCTTGGAGAACCTGCTAATTATAAAACTGCCATGCTTGACCCTGATAAGGTAATATGGCAAGGTGCAATGGATGAGGAAATGAACTCCATGAAAGTTAATGAAGTCTGGACTGAAGTAGACCCTCCTCCTAATGCTAAAATAGTAAGGAGTAAGTGGATCTTCAAGAAGAAGACTGACATGGATGGTAAAGTACACACCTATAAAGCTCGTCTGGTAGCTAAAGGCTGCACTCAAACCTATGGGGTTGACTACGAGAAGACGTTTTCTCCTGTAGCAGACATTAGAGCTATTAGGATTCTTATAGCTACAGCAGCGTACTATGATTATGAGATTTGGCAAATGGATGTTAAAACTGCCTTCTTGAATGGTTGCTTAGATGAAGACATCTATATGGAGCAACCTGAAGGGTATGTAAATCCAAAGTATCCAAATCGTGTATGCAAACTTCAAAGATCTATTTATGGTTTGAAGCAAGCATCACGTCAATGGAATAAACGATTTAATGAGGAAATCAAAAGGTTTGGATTTACTCAAAATCGTGATGAGCCATTGTGTATATCGCAAAGCTAGTGGGAGTAATGTAGTATTCTTGATCCTATATGTTGATGACATTTTAATCATGGGAAACAACATTCCAAGACTTAAGGAAGTTAAGGATTATCTTGGAAAGTGTTTTTCTATGAAGGATTTAGGAGAAGCTGCATACATTCTGGGAATTAAGATATATAGAGATAGATCTCTGCGGTTGATTGGACTTAATCAAAGTGCTTACATCGATAAGATATTGAAGAAATTCAGTATGCAAAACTCTAAGAAAGGTTTTATACCGATGGAAGTCAAACATGATTTGAGTAATGAAATGTGCGCTTCATCAGATGAGGAAAAAGCTTACATGAAAAAGGTACCTTATGCTTCGGCTGTAGGATCTATCATGTATGCTGTCAGGTGCACAAGGCCAGATGTGGCGTTTGCTCAAAACTTGGTCAGTCGATATCAACAGAATCCAGGAAAGCTCCACTGGGTTGCTGTTAAACATATTCTAAAGTATCTGAGGAATACGAAAGATATGTTTTTAGTGTACGGAGGAAATCCAGATACAGAACTTGAGGTTACAGGTTTCTGTGATGCGTCCTGGCAATGCGATAAAGATGATACAAAGTCTCAGACGGGTTATGTCTTTGTTGTCAATGGAGGAGCAGTAGACTGGAAGAGCAAGAAGCAGACTACCATTGCGATGCATGCGACACAATCTGAGTACATGGCTGCGTCAGAAGCTGCAATGGAAGCAGTTTGGATTAGGAAGTTTGTTGAAGATCTTGGAGTGATGCCTTCAATAAGTAAACCTATTAATATGTATTGTGACAATTCTGCTGCAATCATATTCGCCAATGAACCTGGAGTCATGAAAGGCGCCAGACATTTTCTGCGGAGATATCACTATGTTCGAGAACAAGTCGAGAGTGGTGAAATCAAGTTAATAAAAGTTCACACAGATAAAAACCTAGCTGATGCTTTTACTAAAGCTTTACCTAGAGGAAAAGTTAGTGAACATGCCAATGGAATTGGACTTCGATTAGCTAGTAGTTTCATGCATATCTGTGATTAGTATTTGGATAAAGGATGTGTAAACATTATTATTTGATAAAATAAAATGATGGTTGTGTTTATTTTGTTATTTAATTTTGTATCCTATTTTACATGTTTTAAATCCATGAATATTAAATTATTCTAAATGTCCGTTGTCGTTTAATAATATGGGAATATTATTAAATCAAGACAAATTTAAATGTTGGTCGGGTATACTTGAAAGTATATTGATGTGATTACATACCAAATTTAAATGATATTTGATGAATTGAATATAGGACTTATCCCAACTATGTGATTGTACTTTATGGATCTTGTCATTAAGTAAATCATAAATAGTTATCCTCAGACTTGAGATACCAGGAAACTGTAATTAAGTATCCAATCTGAGGTATGTGGTTTTGAATATTACTACTTGAAATCTCAATTGATAATGAACGATTGACACACATTATACACAACAATCTTCACAAGTAATATTTTAATGAGTTTAATAATAGACTAGATTCCCAACTATGTATTGTACATTTAGGGATACATGCATTAAGAAAATCATAAATAGTTTAACCTCATGACTTGAGATATAGCCAGGAAACTGATATGGATCTAGTGCATATTCTGTGAAGCAATTTAACACTAAAACGTAATCTGGTAGCTATATACAGGATTGTTTCAGATAGTGTTTTTCCAAAATTCTATGAGTTTTGCTTTGTAGCCAATAAAGGATTTGGTTTTTCCTTCAAAGACGTTTTAAGTTAATACAGCTGGGCCCCTCGTGGGATTGGTAAATGTATGTTGGGCCACACCCAAGATTTCTAGGAATCACGTTCAGCAAAGATTTGGTAATCTATTTTTTTGTCTCAATCAAAAACCGAGAAACAAATCTTAATTAAGGAATGTAACTAAGTATCGCATATCATTATTAAACATTGTATTATGAAACAAAAGATAATAATAATGATGAATCATTAAAAGGTTTTTCCAAGAGTACCTACTGTAAGATCATACTAGAGCATCGGCTTATCTTAGGACCTGCCCAAACAGTAAACCTGGATGTGATCACACTATTAATATGTCCATAGTCGGAGAGCGTTAGTTTTAAGATGATAATTAAATAGATGTGTTGTTAGGATCGAAAACTCAGATCACTGGTTATTGCACTCACTACAGTTAACAATTAATATGAATTATATATGTGTTTAATTTTACACGTAAACTATTAAAAACGTCGTTAAGTATTTAACGGAAAAGAACTAAGACGACCAGGATAAGGGCAAGAGACAAGTACATAATTAGCATAATCTAAATGTTACCTAATGTTACAAATTCACATGAATTTGAGTAGTTACCACAATTGATGTTACATAATTAATGAATGATAGTTACATAATTATGATGTTGTCATAATTTAAAGAATTGATGTTACTTGTTCACCAAGTATGTAAGGGTTAGGTGGTGCCTATATAAACACCATATTGGATAGGTGAAAGGAAGACAAGAATCCTAAACTACTATCAGACTTTTGTCCAAATCATTCGATCCCATAACCTTGGGTGATCGGATCGAAATCGTATCGTTTAAACGCTACGTGTTATTTCACTAGTGAGCGTTGTGTACAAGATCGTGATACAATTCTTACCTTTAATTGTTCTTGGATTGCCGTTCGTATAAACCCTAATTGAGGGTTCTTGGAGATAATCCTAAGCAATGTGAATTCCTTGTTGCGGCTAGAATAAAAAGTATGTAAACCCTAATCGATATAATTATTCAAACATGTTATTTGATCTTTTTTGCCTTCCACACTATTCATCTATGCTTTGATGTTATGGTTTAATATAATATGTTTAGTGAAAATTGTAAAACCATCAACGTTCAATAAGAATGGCAAAAATAATCCATGTGATTTATTTACGATTACAAACATAGTTTCTGAAAAATTGCAAACAAGGTCCTTACCGATTAATCTTGATTATAGAAACAGTCTTTCGGTTAAATCTTAAAGCTGTTTGTGTAACAAAAAGTTAAAAAAATGTCCTTTTATTCTACATGTGTTGTCAAAAAGATAACTAAATTTGAAATAAATACCTCCATACTGTTGACTTAACTGTAAAACTCATGGATAATCAAGCCACAAACACTCGATTATCACCGAACCAACCACGCCACCTTTATGGAATATTATTATTAGAATCAAATTCTAAGAGACGATAGAGTTCACAAACGTATGCCACCAACAATTACAAGAAATATGTGTTATCCATCAAATGAAGTGAGAGAGAGAGAAGAGAGAAGAGATGAGATGAAGAGGAGATGAAGAGAGCGATGCGAGCGACGAGGCACTGGAGGATGAGATCTTTAATATAGATCCTGATATTTTCACTTCAGGCCCTTGAAGACTTGGTACCAGCTAACCAACAGCCTAAACAAAAACTACGAACCAAACTGTTAGAACAAAAGGTAGACAATGACCCCTGCACTTAAAAAACCAACACACAAGCTTGCAAACAGGCATAACTCCAACACTTTGCGGTAACAAAAAAACCATAGATTAAAGCATACTATATTGTTTTGAACAACATTTGAGAAGAGAGAGTAGGAGAGAGAGAGAGAGAGAGAGAGAGAGAGAGAGAAGAGAGATCTGGGGATGAGATCTTTATATAGACCTGATATTTGCACTTCAGCCCTTGAAGACTCGGCAACCAGCTAAACAACACCAAACATAAAACTAATACCAAACTGTTAGACAAAAATGTAGGAATTTATAAACCAACACATGAGCTTGCAAACAGGCTATAACTCCAACACTTGCGTTAACAAAAATAGTCCATAGGATTAAATCAATGTATTGTTTGTGTAACAAACATTTGTGATTACAAATATTTCAGTCGAGCAAGGCTGAAGACTTTCTCTTTCCAACCAAGCATAACCCCAAAGGCATGTGCCGTTGACTAAACTCTCACTAAGGACGAGTCGTAAATCATTTGAATTCATATTAGCTAAGTTGGTAGCTCATCGTCTTTTTGTTCCATGGGTTACTTGTTAGAGTCTCCGAAAGATCGACAACAATCCTTTTAAAAAAAAAAGATCTCTACCGTTTACTTTAGATTACAGGAATGATACATCAACAACAATCGATTTAAACGTTATTAGTAACAAAAAAATGTTTTTTTTAAAGTGACACTTTTCTATCATCTTCTAAATAAGAACAAATACGACGCATTATCATCAACAAAATCTATTATTATAAAACGTTATAATTTTCTCTTACTTTTAAGTCGTCATATCGATTATTATCATAAAATCTATTATTTTGTTTGTATTTATTGATGGACTTGTAATTATATTTTTACAATTTTTAAGACATTTTTGTAAACTAAATATATTTGAAATATGATATAAATATATAAATTTATAAATATTTTCATATTTTATGCCGCTTGAAGTCAAGCCTTAAAAAACGTCATGAATCGTTATGGCTCGGGTTATTATACAAAGAAGTTACTATACTTTCCAAAAAAGTTCGCCTAAGTTACTAAACTTTCATTTTGTTCACTTAGGTTACTAAACTTATGAAACATGACATTTGGGGTTACTCAACTTTGCAAAAATATACGTAAACATCATTGAACTTGTAAAAACATGACATTTATGTTACTTAACTTACCTAAAAATATAGGTACAGGTTGCTCGGATTAACATTGAAATTATGGGGGTGTATGTTTATCAAAAGTTCAGTAACCTGCGTGTGTGTGTGTGTGTGTGTGTATAGGATCGCTAAAACTTAGTCTCAAATGCTGAGAAAGTCTCGCAGTCTCTCTATCGAATTGTCCTGATATAACCCTTATGGTTGCTACCTTATGTGTGTGTGTGTGATACGCGCGCCATGTGGGCTTGGCCATGCCGCCACGCCACGCCTCACACTAATTATAACCTTGCATTTTAGACTTTTTTTTCCTTTATTTTTACATAATCTAACCCGTAAATAGGGTTTCTCCCGTACTAATTTACTTCTTTTTCTAAATTGTTTGATAAGACTGCGCTATTAATGAACCATATATCAATTCATGATATTTTCTCTTATCAATTTTATTTTTTAAATATAGTATATCGTTTCCCCCAATACCTTCTAATTATACATAAAAACTAAATAAATAAAAACTTAAGATCTAAGTCATACAAATAACCATGTTTGAATTAAAACAACCCTTAAATCGAATTAATTAAGGACGATATTTAATGAAAAGTTAAAAGGCCGTTTTATACAATTGGGTATGAAATGAGATTTAAATTTGGTATAGGTATGAAAATAAATAGATAGAAATGGAAAAAATAAAAAAAATGTTATTTTAATAGTTAGTGGATGAATATAGATTAAATTTTATTTATTTTATCAAAAAGAAAATGAATCAAAAAGAAAATGAAGAGAAACACACAAATATACATATGGCCCATTATTTCATACTATTTCTTTGAAAGACACCCATCTATCCTGTTATGAAAAGGCGCACATTTTTTAACAATGATACCTAAATCTCAAAGTAAAATTTTTAACCAAACACTTAGTTTAAAGAAGGATGATGATCCTTTAATGTTGAGCTCAACATAACTAGTCATGTTGTCTCACATAAGAGAAAGTGATCCTCACAAGATGACCCACTTTAAGTTTAAAATAAAATACTTACTTTCTCTTATGTGATAAAAAGGATATCGTTCTAAGAATTCTAGTTTGGCAAATATTTTTCTACATCCTTACGAGTTTCTTAAAATGGTTTTTCTAACTTGTGTCATAGGGACACAAGATAAGAAGTATAAAAAAGTACAAAAAGTATACATGGACTACAGAAAAGTACAAAAAAGTACACAGGGATCCACGAAATTCATGAGTCCCTTTATACTTTTTTGTACTTTCCTGTAGATCCATGCCTTCTTATCTTGTGGACACAAGTTAAAAAAAACCATTGCTAAAACAAGCTCTCATTATTGCAACTAAATAATTGTAACTCATTTAATACATCAATTTTTTAAGGTGGTTATTTGGTAATACAATATTTCACTAATTAAACTCCCATAATCCATTTCTCGACCTATGCTTTAAATGTATTGTACATATACATTAAAAACTTATGTTTTGGGTAAATATGAAATTTTGATATTCAAGTTGAGTATATATATGAAATTATCCCTTTAACGAGTTTAAACGTAGTAATATAATAAGTTTCTAAAAGTAAATTTAAAAAAAAATTAATGTTATCATATGACATAGAAATTGTATGAACCTTTCAAAAAGTTTGCAATTCCATATATATGCTCTTAGTTTTATTACCTATGTAATAATAGAAACAAGGCTCATCTTTGGTAACTTGACATAAAACAAAATTACAAATTATGCATGCAAATATAAACAAGCTTATACGTGACATATTTACGGTAAGAAATTCTAAAATCTACCAAAATCACAAGATCCATAATATATTAGCTAATATAGATTTTGTAGCCCTATATATACAAACAATTGTTGGATTATGACCATATATGATTAATATATGTCCGGAAATATTTTCGAGCCTAAGGGGACGCACACGTTTATATGTTAAATGACGAGAAAATATATTAATGTAATATATATTAAATGTATAACAAACGATCGTTAAAAGTTAACGAGTATTAAATAATTAGTTAAACGTTTAATGGTTAAACGTGAGGGGCTAATTATTAATAAACCAAAGACAAAGGGTTCGGTTGCCTTTTCTTTTTATTCCCTAGCCGGTTGTGACTATCCTAATAGGATTAGGAGTTTTATTCTTAGTCTATAAATGTGGTCTAGTTTTTTCATTATAATATAACTTGGAAAAAACAAAATACCTAAAGTCGAATATAGATTCTTTGTCAACCGGCTTCAAGTTTTTTGTGGGGTCTTTGGTTTTGTTATCTCACTCGAACAAAAAAAGGGACACCTTTTGGGTTTCTTTTGTTTAGTTCGATGTCACTTCTTTTGGTGATTCATTGTTCGTAAGTTGATAGATTCAAGAGACGAAGAAGATCGTTTGTTATTCACTACTAGTACTAGCATACCTCGTCG
>BQNB010169335.1:0-13793 GCA_026074375.1 Tanacetum coccineum | reverse complement strand
CTAAACGAAACATTTAAAAATTCAAATTTTCTACACGGAAATGGCTAATTTACTGAACGGAAATTCTCGGGTTGTCACAACGAGTTCTAAACGCAGTCTTTGGAATGTCATCCTCATGCACTCTCAGCTGATGGTATCCGGACCTAAGATCTATCTTTGAGAAAAACTGCGACCCTTCTAGTTGATCAAATAGATCATCAATCCTAGGAAGCGGATAGCGATTCTTAACAGTTAACTTGTTCAATTCTCTATAGTCAATACACATTCTAAAAGAACCATCCTTCTTTTTTACATACAACCCCGGTGCTTCCCAAGGCGATGAGCTTGGTCGAATGAAACCTTTGTCTTGGAGTTCCTTGAGTTGTCCCGACAACACCTCCAATTCAGAAGGTGCCAAACGATAAGGAGACTTTGCTACTGGCGTTTCTCTAGGGATTAACTCAATTCGAAACTCAATTCCCGAACAGGCGGTAATCCAGATAGGTCATCCGGGAATACCTTGGGAAAATCTCTCACTACTTCTATCTCTTTTTGTTCCTTCTCTTTAGCCTTAGCACTCTTTAGCTGCCTCATCTTTTCCTCCGGTTTCTCTCCTAATACTCTAAGAACCTTGCCATCCGGTAGTGGTACCCTCACTACTTTCTTATGATAAAATTATTTTAGCCTTATGATTAGACAACCAGTCCATTCCTACAATCACATAAAAACTCCCATGCCCAAAAGGTATCAAATCGATGTCAAAGACATGACCCTCGATTTCTAGTTTGCAACCCTTAATAACCTTATCAATCTCTACTAGCTGCCCGCTAGCTATCTCAATCTCATATCTGAAACCTAATTCACTGGGCTCTATGCCTAACAAAGGTATAAAAGTAGTGGAAACAAAACTATAGTCGGCACCAGAGTCAAATAAGGTAGTGGCAAAATAATTGTTCAAAGTGAACGTACCCATCACAATGTTCGGATCCTGGCGAGCTTCCTCTGCTCCTAACATGAATGCCCTACCCCTAGCCTGGTTCCCTTGGTTTCCACGACCCTGACCCCCGTTATTAGCAGCAACTTGATTTGGATGGTTTCCTCCCGGTCCTTGTGCCCTATTCAATCTAGGACAAGCTTGTCAGACATGGTCAGTGCTACCACACTTATAACATTCCTTAACAGTTGGGTTTATATCATTGCCAGGATTTATATTCCTCGGCACACCTCTACAATCCCTTGCTAAATGACCCGGGCGGTTACAGTTGAAGATATTTGAACACGGCCCAGCCTTGTGGCAAGGTAGGAGTTGCAAGTGTACACTTTGGTGCCAAGTTACCCGTATTCTCTCTTCTTACAGGTATTACATTAAGTATCAAAAGCATTCCGAGTCCTAGTCCACTTATTATCGATCCCCTACATTCCTTATCCCGTGCTATGTTCCCCCATATTCCTCTCTTTTTCATCGATCTTCCTTATTGATCCATTTCTCACAGCCATCGTTATTGCACCAGAAATTCTGCACAGCCTTTGTAATAGTCTTTGGCGTTTATTGCTGCTCACTATCCCATAAACTATAGAGAAAGCCTATACACATACCTCTCAATCGATCCACTCCCTTGAGATACAAATGAGGAACTAACGCTAGCCAACTCATAAAAAAAAAGAAAAACTTAAAAAAAAAACAACCTATCATTGTACGCACATGGCCGAGCCCCGACCATAATGTATTCCATAACTCAGTTTCCAACTTTTACATCTCATGACTAGGACATAGATTCTTGAATCACATAAACTTAAACGTTAATTCCATGACATACTATAGCAACTACCCGCATAGTGTGCGAATCTGAGAGGTTCCAACCACATTAAAGCCTAACCCACAAATGAACTAGCATATATTATCACTTTTCGTTAATCAACTACAATGACACATATCTTGCACAATCTCATCTTCTGATCATTCGTAGTAAAACTACCAGCACCTCCCTTTTACCTTCATATAGCTTTTTAAATTACAAGCTAACACTCCTTATATGAACAAACCTACCTGGTTGCATTTACTATCACATTTCCCAACGATCTCCTAAACAATTATCATTATCCACATTACATTCTGATATCCACATTTACCCCTCGGTTACTAACCTGGAGCTAGCATGGATGGTAAAGGTTCTGCAATTGTGGGCAATGATCGTTGAGAAGTCGGGTGCTCCCCGCAATTGGCTCCCTCTACATTCCCATTGACTCCCTCAAACACCCTAATTAGCTCCAATACCTTGGTCATTTCCTTGACCATTCAAATCATCAACACGCTCATCATTACCTTTCCTAGGTCTTCTACCCCTTCCACCTCTACCACCCGTATACCCTTCCCCCTCTAGATTCGTCAGCAGGCCCTGCCAGCAATTCGGTCCTCACCTTGTGGCGATAACTATATAAGGGAGAACATAGGTAATGTTAGGCAGGCAGGAAGACTTGCATATATAAGAAATATCTTACTATATTTATAAAGATATACACATAACACCACCATACGGTGTCAACATCGATTTGTGCGAACAAAATTATTAAGTATGAGTGAGTTGTGATACACTTATAACTACGTTGGCCACCGTACTTACATTCGCATCCATTCCTAGTCATATTCAATATTGAGCTCACACATTTCAATGACTGACATAACTAAAGCACAAACTGCGATCACATAAAAGCATACAAAAGCAAAACACTGCGCATATAGATCCTATACGCAACTAAACGACGGATCTTAGGTTATAGTCTAGGCCAATCCACCTAGTTCTCTATAACCTTGGCTCTGATACCAATCTGTCACACCCTGACAATGGCGGAAACTTAGGAATGCAACATAATGATCAATCATAACACAAGGTGCAAAATAGAGAAAACTACATTGCATAAACTCCAAGTGCTATGAAGACCATCAACCTCGAACAACTCGAGTGATGTCCCAAATCGCAACTAAAATCCATAATCTCTTAAAATTATTCAACTGCCCACACAGGGGACCAAAATCCAAACTTAATCTAAAACATCCAAAATACTAAAACCAAAACAACAAGCAAGCAAGACTTTACACGAAATTCTACTCGGGATACTTTTAAGTCTGCTATCACAATCACCAAACTATTCTCCTTTCACTTCACCTGAAAATGATACTCGAAAATGTCAACAATAATGTTGGTGAGCTCGTAGGTTTGACCTTAAACCCAAAAGCTATGCCAATATTTCAACAGTGGACAATAGTGCTATATGACAGTGAATATATGCAAATAATTCAAGACATAGCATCCTAAGCTAGTCAATCACCATATGTCACTTATGCACCTAAAGGTCCTACCAGCTGGAGCACTAATATTAGGGCAGGATCTCATACAAACTTGGGTAGGTGTACCCATCCGCTCTAATAATCACACAAATACTGGGTAGGCGTACCTATCCGATCTAATAATCTCACAACACTGGGTAGGTGTACCCATCCGATCCAATAATCATGCATAATATTCACATAACAGTCATAATCACATATCTTGTCCAAAAAACAAAACCACATTTTGCATAGTTCAATTCAAAACATTTCAAAACACATATGAGTATCATTTTCCCCTAACGGAAAAACAGTAAAAAGTGGGGCTACGAGAACTCACCTTAAGCAAATCTTTAGCAACCAAATCTCAATCACACAAGCAAATGCAATGACGCCCGCACACGACCTTGTCTAGTTAATGTCCCAATTTAATCATCCAATTCCAAAACAATCTTTACGTTTGATGCATAGAGTTTAGACGCGTTGTACAATTAACCAAAACAATTTAGTGGTGTGATGGTTGACGACATATTTTCACAATCATATAAATCTTCTTCCCCGATAATACATACTTATACTATTTAGAGAAAATAGATAAGTAATATAAATAAATATTTATAATGTATAATGTATAAAAACATAACGACAGACCATACTTTTTATTAAGCTTAAAAATAAGCAAATAAGCACGTATCGAATTTGGTTACTACCATAATCTCGAAAAATATCGGCCACAACAAAACCATAACACAAAAATAATCAAAATCACTTTCCTATTGAATTTGGGGGAGTTTTCATGAATATAAGCCCCAAATAGCGCCAAGAAATAGCTTAAAATAAGACCCAAATATGCTAAACAAGCTACTATAAAAATAACTATCAGCACCATATATAAATACAACTCACGACCACAACATCAAAACTACAAAAAAAAACACCACCCCCAATTCTTTCTTTTAATAACTTTTTTATATTTTTTTTTTTTTTTTTATTGTAGATTCAATAAGACCAAACACCCCTTATTTTATCCGTTTCGCTTCCAAAAATTGATTTTCATAACGATCAACTTGTACAACTAACATCTATGCATCAAAATAAACTTAAAAGAACAAACAAAATTTAAATTTGAAAACTTACAAGAAATTCTTCAAATTTGTAGATTTCGACACGAACCGGACAATACCTAAACACTAGAATCAACCCTAAATATTTGTGTCTTCATATTTTCTTGATCAAAATTCAAAAAGTATAAGAGTGTGTGTGTAGCTTGGTTTGGACGCACAAGAGGGAGAGAAAGAGAGATACTTTTTGTGTGAAAAATTACATGTTGTGTTTTTGGAAATAAAAATGAGATATGTAAAGGTGCATGAATGGGACAAGGTTCCTAGAAAAGGGCATTGTGGTTCCCTTGTGGTATCAAAATCATCTAAGGCATCCTAGGAGGTCTCGGGTCCTTCTTTTCGTGTCGGGATCACTTAAAATCTTGTAAAACTCAACCCTAAAATTTACCCCAAAATTAATTAGCATTTTTATTTCACATAAAAAAAACTTTTCATTAACCAAGAGATTCACATACATATTTTCACTTTACACCCTTTCAAACTCATTTGGGACAATAACGTCGTGTCAGACTCGTTTTTCACAATTTCTCACAAATCCACGAGTCAACACCAAATAAAAATAAGCCCATATACCTCAAAAGGGATTATTAATCATAATAAACCGTCCCAAGACTACTTCACTTAACCCACTATCAATGATGCTGCCCAAATCTTCTAAAATCATAAAGTCCATAACATAAACAAAGCACCCGATAAATATATGCACATTTTTAGGTCTTCCAACGAAGTTGCAAAACTTATATGGTTGGTATGAATTTCTACGTGCTTGAAAGGATTTTTCTCTTATTTTGTTGTGGTAAGCACGAGACATGATGTTGACAGGAGATTGTAGATTAATGTATGCATGGCCCATGTAAAAGGTGCCGATTACGCAAGGAATCTTTAAACTCTAGGGGTCGCCTTTCCTAATCTTTGGCTTTAGGGTTGAAAAAGGGGGTTGAGGTTCTCCTAATAGTTCCTTATGGTAAGCTAGTTCTTTCTCAGTAGGAAACCTATCCTTGAACAGTTCTTCCTCAAAATTGTTTCTTTGTTGCGTTCTTAATTCAAGTTCCTTAATTCTTTCTTCAGGGCAGAAGATTTCGAAGTCGGAAGATTGGTTGGTTATTTCGTTCATGGTTTTGAAGCGGAGAGAATCAATGGTTTGCCTCATTTGTAAAAGCTTGTTTATTCGGGCCATAAACTTAGCGTGAGTAGTGATAGATGGTTCTTGAGAAGAGGATCCTAAGGTCGATTGATGGATTCACATTCTCTATAGTGAAGAGTGGAATAGTCAATGGAAATTACGAACAAACACACAAAGAAAAGATAGACTATGAGAAAGCTGATATGCAGAAATTAAATCTTACTTCAAAGGATTCAATTAAGTAGAACTAAGCTAAACTATGATCAGAACCTAACTATTCCCCACGCAGCGACGCCAAAAACTTGTTGCAGTTGTCGTAAGGGACTTCTACAAGAAGTTTTACAACTCCATAGGCAGTGTACCTAACCATTGTAGTGTAGTATAGGCAAGACCGAGGGTTGTTATCGTTCTTTAGGGGAATAGGTTGGGAAGGTTTTGATCACGGTCTAACAGAATTCTAAGGGTTAAGAGAAGATTCTTTTTGTGTTTTTATATTTTATGAAAGCAGTAAATCATATGTTTGAGAGATTGGTTGGTTTTAGCTATTAAACTAAATATAAACTAAGCTACTGGTGATAACAATATAATAAAAGATTGTGTTTATTTAATCATGTATTACTCCCTAGATTGCTTCTCCTAGTGTTGTTGCTTTGTCACACTTGTGATGATCTATGTAATTATTTCCTAAGTCATGAACGAATTACACGAACCCGCCGTCTATTTAATATTCCGTTAAGGCAGCGCACAAGTAAGGTAGTATGAAGACTATTACAAGGCCCCTAAGAGTATATTAAATGCAATTGAAATATATTAAGAGTCGATCAACCATATAAAGGGCAAGGTAGTATAAAGACTGTTACCCGATGATATGCTTTCTACATAATCATGTTTTCCTAGACATATCAACAGTGATACAAACAAAAGCTGGTTTTCTAAGTCCTAACATGCATATTCATCACAAGAAGCAACACTACTAAGATCTACATCCTAGGTTTCATACAATCATAAATAAACACAATAGAAGGTTTAGCCAAGCATGTTAAAGATAAAGTAAGAACAATGAATCAAATAACACATAGACATATTGAATGATTAAGATGATCTTACTTGATTAAAACATGAATTAAAAGAAGTACAATAGGGTTTTGAGGCCCTAGAATCATCCCTAACAGCTACTAAACAAACTAGGGTTCGCCCCTTTCTTTTACTCTAAAGTTACACACTTAAAACCCTAAAAACGGATTTGTATATATAGGAAAATCACTGTGATGGCGTCGCGTTTTAATCGTGACGCCATCATGAATAGAATATTCTAGATAATGGGATGGGTTATACATTCTGACGCCTTCTGGAGATCTTGTGACGACGTCTTGAGATGGGTTGTGACGGCGTCACGTGTAATCTGTGACGCCGTCTCCAGCTTCTGAGTAGAAATTCTTGAGAGATGTTGGTGTAGGTCCTTAGTCTTGTCTGTTTCTTCTCCAAATGAGCCCAAGTCACGTGTATTTCCTCCAAATGCCTTCCAAATGCTGAATACCTGAAAAGGAACGATTAAGTACCTATTTTGGGCATAAATGAACAATTTAGGGGGTTAAACGACCTCGAAAAAGTATATAAAATGACACCTCATCAGTAACCTTCACACATAACCTGTATTAGATATTGTGAGGATCCAGCTTATCCGTTTCCAAATGTTTGCCCACATCCCATAGAAATATGAGTGTGTCGGTGATGTTGTAGACTTTAGAACATGGATTGGTATATCTATTCAAGACCGCAATAATGAGTACTATGGATTTAGATGGAGTAACTTGTATAAATTGGTAAATTTCTAGGATTACACCCAAAAAGCCTTTATATGTTGTTATAATAACTAACTACACTGGTTAGTTAACCCCCGTAGAAACCATTTGTTTACTCCCATTTTAAGAGTAAGATACCCCTAAAAAAACCTATAGAGCCAATCATTTAGGATAACACCAACTATTTGTTTCGTTGCACCTTTACACCTTAGCCTATCCTATTAGATTAAGTCCATTTATCAGTTGTTAGTTGCTTAAAGTATAAAGTATGTATTTTCTATGTCTTGTGTCATTTTATATCTTTGGTATGGTTGGGAAATTTGCACATTGCAGTGGGAATGTAAAAAGTAGTCAAAACTCATGTATTTTTAGTACCATCACAATTATTGGTACGTCCGAAGAATGAAGAATCATGGAAGAAATTATCCAGAGTTATTATGATCGTGAAGATGGTGAAATTACATCGAGATTCGTAGTAAAGTATGAAAAAATAGAAAAGGTTAGAAAATTTCAATAAAAAAGAGAAGGAAAGTTTGAAGATAGTCGGTTCGTTAAAGCTTAAACCGATGAAACTATTTGAAGGATCGATTATTCGTTGATGGATGGTTATAAATCAACGATGTAAAGTTTTGTATAAAGTAGTAGATATCGCCACTTGTCTTTATAAAAGTATGTAAAGCATGGGATGATTGGGAGTTGACCGTTACGGGAATGCCAACTTAGGTTGTTGTTTTTGATCTATGGTTAAGACGTTTGTGCAAATATTTATGAGTCTTTATCATGGTAACGGTCAGGAAAAAGTATCTAGCAACTTATACCTATTCTGTTTGGACTTAGTCTATTTGTTTTGTAAATTTTTATTTAACAACAATGTATTTCCCTTTCCTAATGATTAACCTTAGGTTTTACTCGAATGAGGATGTGATCGAATCATGCATGTCTATTCTGTTGTTATGGCCATGTATGTGTGATTCAGCCACTTTGTTGGTTTATTACTTTTGGTTAAAGTTAGAAGATCCATACCCTATATCACTCTACTAGTCCTACTCTTTAGCTTATTTGAGTTAGGGTTTGAATGCAGTCATATGTGTCTATCCCATCGTTATGGGTGTGTATGTATGGTCTTTGTCACCTTTTCTGGAATATTGGTATCGGTAGAGACTAGATAAAGTGATCAAACCCTTTTAAGCCTTTAAAATAAAACCCAATTTACCTTTATAAACTTGTTACTCCTTAGCTCTAGTGGTGGAGATGTGTATCCTTGCCAAGCTTATGATAGAATACTCGTCACGACCGAGCAATTGAGTGAATTAGTTACATGTTACCACATAGATTAGTTGAGTGATTTGAGTGTTTTCATCTTCCTATTTCATGAGGTGTTTGGTTGTGTACTTGTAATTAATCAAATAAATGCTTAACGGGAAAAATCCTTAGGGATACATTTTCATAAACTTCTAAAGGCTACTTGAGGACAAGTAGGATTTAAGTGAGGGGATATTTGATGACATCAAACAATGTTACTTTTATAGCATCATTTATCCCATGTAAATAACCCATTTTGTAAAATTATTTCAAGAATTGTTACTTAATCGTTTGTATTTGAGATTTACAGTAATTATGGAGTACTTGGTGAAGATTAGCAAAAAGGCACGCACTCTAGAGCTTAAACGAAGACATTTGAAGATTACTGTTCTGACATCATATATGCCGTATCCATCAAGGAAGATATGGCGTATTTGTGCCTGCACTTCACAAGAAACCACGAAGATATAAAGTCCAATACGCCATATCCAGGAGGCATCTATACGCCGTATTTAATATAAAGTAATAAAATATTCTAGAAGATATCGAACGTGGTCCCTAATCTAAGAAACCCCCGATACACCGTATCCATCTCTCTCGATACGCCGTATCGACCAAATTCCAGACGGTATAAATAGAAAACCTAAAAATGGGTTTTAGTGTGCTTGATCATATTTTTGATACCTTAACCACAAAAGTCGATTTTCAGAAGACAAGAAGAGCAGAAGAGGTCAAGCAAAGCTATTAATTCCATAGGAAACACTTTGTAATCTCCTATACTCTAGTAATCGTTCGAATTTTGGTATCATTCGTTTAGCTCGGTTAGTTTACCTTGGTTGGATTATTACTCTTGTATTGATTATGATGTTTGAGGGATAATACCCTTGGATATTAGCCATTATTATGAAGATTTAAATGTTTGGTTTGTTTATCTCGGATGCTTAATTTATCATTGATCTCTTGTTTATGTTTATCAATTTATACTTGTTTACGTGCTTTTGTATGCGACCTATCATTCAACTGGATCTAGTGATACTGACCAAGTTAGCTAGATGCAAGAATGGCTCTCCATATAGTGATTTATATATCTAGACCAATAGGATCACAAATAATGACCTATCTTTGCCTTTAGATTAGTGAGCTTAGTTGGATCGGCAAGTGACCCTTGGGATCAACGAGTACGTTCTTAATCAATTGGGAAAGACTTAGCCAGTAGACTACTAGTATATAAATTGACATTAGGCAATAAGTGTGTAAAGTCTCTATGAGCTAGGGTTTAACAAGATCACCATTGCTTTAACCCCTAAGATAGATTATAATCAGCAGATAGGATGCTTTATGCGGATGCGTTTAATTGTGACATAATTCCACGTATCTAGGTTTTAGGAAGAAGTCCTGCCTATATCTTGGAAAGATATGCCGCCTCGAGATAAGCATTCATTGCACCAAATAAACAAACCAACGTTTTAATTAGATTAATCATGGTTAATACAGTTTTCTTATATTTGGCTAGACTGCTCTTATATCTTTTGTCTGTCTGATTGCGTGTGTTATTGTATCTTAAATTGATCTAAGTTACCACAAACCTGTGCCAGTCTCTCAGGCTGAAAATCCCCCTTTATCCATTAGAATTTGGATTAACATAGGTTTGTTTAACGTAGAATAAAATTAACGTAGTTTAAATTAACTTAGTTTAGTTAACCAAAATATTGATAAAATAAAATATGTTGGGAATTATTCATTCCTGACTTAGTACCGTTAGTGATAATACTTAGTTCCGATAGTTATAGTTAGTACTGACAGTACAAAGTGTTAAGTACTGATTAGTTAGTTAGTACCGTTAGTAGAAAATAGTTAGTATCGTTTAAGACATATTCAACATCAGATTTAAATAGGTCCCAATAATTCTTAAGAAACAAGAACGAGAACCCGTCAGAACTCGGGGCTTTACTAGACCTACGTTCCCATAGAGCTTGCTTAATTTCATCTAAAGAAGCTATGCGTTCAAGATCAGCTTGGTCAGAATCATTAAGCCTAGAGGGAGCCAATATACGATTAATGTCAATATGAGATTTTTGATCTTGGAATTTTTCATTATCAAAATGGAAAGAAGAAAAGTATCCTATACTTGCTGCGGATTTGAGCACCAAATGCCATCATTCAAAACACCTTGGGCCATTTGATGACGTCTCTGTTTCTTATTAGAGAGCTGGATATCCTCGTGCCATGGCTTCAAGCCACGACCAAAAAGTAATGCCACATCACCTAAATCTCATATGGTACCACTCTTTAACTTGGCACCATAAACCTCTTCCCTCGTTGGCACCACAAAATGTGATGCCATGGTATACACATACCCTACTAAAACACAAATACAACATAAAAGACAAAAAAAGTATGCTTGGCTTGGGCTGGTATATACCAACCGAGAAGATTTGGCACCACATCCGGTATCGTTAGCATGAGGTATTCTTGGGCTGGTGCCATGGCTTGAAGCCATGGCGCATGCGTACTTCATGCTCTTAATTAAACCATGAAAAACTTTATGTACTTCATCTCCCTCAATGTCCCATTTGATACAGGATTTTTGAAACACGTCCAAATTTACTAGAGAATGAAGATGAGCACGTTCTGTTGGTTGTTGTGTGTCCCAGATCATAATCACATTCCAAAAGAAGAGTATTCAAACTCCTATGCCTGGGTATCACGATCACCTCTTGGGATAAAAACCATGTGTTAGTTCTTGTTCTAGGCCAAATTCAAGAACCCAACGTTTCTAGGGGTTGTGTTTACTGTGTGTTTTTTCATGCAATTGTGATCCCTATTTATAGGGGATTTACTCAAAACCTAGTGAATGGAATTAATGAGAGGTTGATGGCCAATTAATCTCTTCCATAATTATACACCATAATTTATGTATTAGTGGTTACATGACCAAGTTAAATATATGGTCATTTAATGCAGTCAAATCTGCTACTTAAATAGGCAAAAGTTGTTACAAAACATTTAATGTAGTCAAACATGCCACTTAAATGTTTGTAACCACCCATTTAATTCTAACCACTAAAAGAGTTAGGGAAAATCAGTTACTTGATGGGTGTACACTCCGTACCTCCAAACCCATTTCCAAGTATGATCTGATTCCCATAATTGAACTAAATTTCTAACAATTCTCCCCAATTTAGTAAATTCCTTTGAAGCTTATATCAAGCTTATTCCAATTCCAAAATCCAAAACCAATCCACAAGCTTCAAATCCAAATGAGAACACTAAACTTCTAATCCAAAAGCTCAAACAAACTTAAGAAAAGCTTAATGAAGTAGTAGAGAACAACACCGAATGAATGAAACAGTTACAATGGAAATAGACAATATTTTTAGAATTTTTTAATTTATTGAAAATGGAAGAGTACAATACTTGAAAGGAAATTACAAGGTAATAAATGTGCTGGAAAGTAAATTACATGAAATTAAATTGGTAAACCAATTCTAATGCATAAATTGGGGACACTTCTCTCTATCTAACTATCTATCTCTATTTATAGGAGAGCTGAGGTCTTGAGGAGCCTTTGGTGTGCTTCTTTTGAGTGTGAAAACGTTGAGTGTATCCCAAGGATAAATCCCACCTTTGAATCTTTAATTTCAACAATAACTTTTGATCTCAGCCGTTTAATCTTGTGTGTGATGTGACGGATCGCCAGCGTGGCATTTCTAGAAGGATGACATGCCTTGTGTGTGACTAAGAGGAGCGGGGTGAGGTGATTGAGACCCCTAACAGCCATGGTTGAGTTAATTTGACCCTGGTTTAGCCTGGGTAAAGAGATGATGAATAGTAACTTTTAAAAGTTAAGCGCCTTTTTTTCGTTACTTAACTGTTTAGTTTGACTGAGGGTTTATAGGGCTTTGACTTTGGGCTAGGGTGTGTTTTGGGCTCGGTTTGGTAATGGGCTAATAGATTTGAAACTTAACGACCGTTAGTCTTTTAAATAAAAGACTAACGGTGTTATACATTTAAGGACTTTTTGTGAATTTAATTTAACAATAAGGGTTATTTTGGTATTTTCAAGGTTTTGTCATTTTGTGCTTTGACCATTGTTGACCAGGGTTGACTTTTGTTGACCATAACTTGATAATTCTCAGCTCTTGTGCACTCTTTCCTTCTCGTGTTCGGCTTTGTCCGTTTTTGCTTTGATTATGTCCATTTCTTTAATATTCGTACCTGCACATACACAAACAAAAAAACAAGCAAATACATTATATTTTTTACACATTTTTGTCTATTTGGGCTCGTTATATAAGGTAAAAGGTATGTGTAAAATAGCACATACCAGGCATCAGCTTCTTATTTGTATCCATAGGAGTACTCACTAGAGTACTCACTTGTATCACCCTAGAATACTCAAGTTGAGATACAGCCTGACCATTATTGGGCATCAACTTCTCACTTGTATCCATAGGAGTACTCACTGGAGTGCAATCAAAGTAATTGAATTTTTTTAGTAACTTCTCAATATAATAAGACTGAGAAATTGATATCCCATTACTTTCATGTTTAATCCTAATGCCAAGAATAACATCAGCCTCCCCCATGTCCTTCATATAGAACCTTGATGACAAGATATCCTTTGTCAGGTCAACCTGAACTTGGCCAGTGCCAAAGATCAGCATGTCATCAACATATAGGCAAATGATGACTCCTTTACTAGATTCATCAAATTTGCTATACACACATTTGTCAGCTTGGTTAAGTAAATAACCATTAGATATAACCACTTCATCAAACTTTTGATGCCATTGTTTAGGTGCCTGCTTCAGTCCATATAGAGACTTAATCAGTTTACATACTTTGTTTTCATTGCCAGGCATGATGAAGCCCTGAGGTTGGTTCATATAGACCTCCTCATCTAAGTCACCATTCAAGAAAGCTATCTTCACATCCATCTGATGAATAACCAAATTGTGAATTAATGTCATAGCAATCAGCAGTCTTATGGTACTGATACATGCCACTGGAGCAAAAGTATCAAAGTAGTCTATCCTTGACTTTTGTTTAAAGCCCTGAATGACCAACCATGCTTTGAACTTTTCAATAGTTCCATCTACCTTCAGTTTTCTTTTGAAGATCTATTTGCAACCAAGAGG
>BQNB010169332.1:0-13793 GCA_026074375.1 Tanacetum coccineum | reverse complement strand
ATATATCTTGTGCTGTTGATCTTGAAGTAACATGCCTCGGATCCTTATTCCGCTGCGACCCATTTTGGGGGTGTTACATATATAACTAGATAAACCAAGTCTCAATCATAAACCGTATAATTTCAAGCAAGTCATCAATCGATAGATTGGGTTTGAAGAAAAGGGGTAGAAAGTAGAAGGAAGTCTTGATGATGAAATAAGTAGACGCCTTCGTGAAACCCACTTCAATCTGAAATAAGGGATACAAAATCAACTTCGTGATCACTTGTCATTAAAATCCAAATCTTTAGCCGTTTTGTCGTTTAAGTGAATCTTTAATGATCATTTTTGCATTAAGTGTTATGTTTGCTTTGGTGTTATGTTTTGATTGACATGATTATATATTCCCAAATTCAGTCACATCCCACCTGATGTGCGGATCGACCTCCTGAAGATTAAAAACATAGAATTTCCTTAAGCCGTGGATGGTGTTTAGGTTTGGTTCTTGGCGAAAAAGGTGAAAATGGCCTAAAGATTAAATCGCCTCCTAAAGATTAAACTGCCTCCAAGAAGGATTAAATCGCCTCTAATATGAGGATTAAATAGCCTCCAACATGAACTATTTCGCCTTCAAAAATAGACTATTTAACCTTCACAGTTTTGACTAAATCGCCTCCAACTAAAGTGGACTAAATCGCCTCCAACTAAAATGGACTAAATCGCCTCTCAAAGAAGGGACTAAATCACCTCCTGAAGCACAAGGACTAAATCGCCTCTCAAAGAAAGGGACTAAATCACCTCTCAAATGAAATTTGCCTATTTCGCCTTCAACTGTTTTCCCTATTTCGCCTTCTTCATTCCGAGACTCAACTTCTTTAAAGTACAAAAAGGTACACTTTTGGACGATTTTGGCTGATTTTACTTGTACTTCTTGCTTATCTAAGGCAATAAGAACCATAAAAATCCAAACTTGATGGTTTTTAATACGAAAAGTTTTAAATCAAGATTTTGAGTATAAAAACCATTCGAACCAAAAAAGCTAAAAAATAAGCTTTGAAAACCCATAAGCCACTTGTACAAATAAGCTAGAACCATTAGAGAAAGATTCAAGCTTTGTACAAAATAAACCACCAACCAAAGAAACCTGTAGGCTTTGGCTTAAAAATAAGCTACGAAATGGATTAATAAACCACGAACTACCAAAATAAGCAAACCACAAACACAAAATGCACCTAGGCTCTATTACCAATTGTTATCCATAAAGATTCTAGCCTAAATCACACGATCCGGAGGTCGGGGAGGATTAACGAGAAAGAAAGCCATATTATTAAATTGTAGAGAGAGAAAGGGAAGAGTGTGTGTTTCTAAAGAGAGAAGGAGAAACACACACTTATGAGATGTTACATTATGAATCCTCACCCCTCCATGGAAGTATGGAGGGGGTATTTATAGTCCTAGTGACACATAACTATCTTAACTAGTCATTATTAGTCCCTACGTGTCACGCTTTAACTAAACTATTGTAATTCCTTATAAGTCGACATATTTTAAGGCTAACAATGATCGTCAATGAACTAGACGAACTGAACAAAGACTTGTTCGTGTTTGTTCATTTAAGTTTAGCCAGAAAAATAAAGGTAGACGAATGCTTAAACGAACGATTTATTGTTCATGTTCGTTCGTTAAGAAAATAAGATTGTTCATGTTTGTTGATGATCGTTCACGAACGTAAATGAACGAACAAGACTTGTGTTCATGTTCGTTCAATTAATAAATAGACGATTATAAACGAACTTGTAACTAACGGTTCATGAAATTTTCACTGAACGTTCGGTTCGTTAACAATATTAAGATAAGTCAACATGTCTCACTTAGAAAATGCGATTGATATCATAATTGATTTGAAATTTTAAAAGTGTAAAAAAAGCACACACATTAGTAATCTTTAGTTATTTTACTAGGAAAACTTATTTTTTTTACTACCGTAATTATCGTAAATCAGTTCAAAAAATATACCATAGAGAAAAAAGAAAAACTATTACACATAGTATGTTTCTTGTTACTCTACTTGATTTTGTTATAAACTCCTTAGCCATGAGAGGCTAAATCTCTCATGACTACTCGGTGAAGTTAATATAATGAATAAGCCTTTGGTATCATTACGATCTTGTTAATCTTAAGCTTATTTTAAAAACCCATCGTGTCTTATTTTATAAACTTTGATTATCAACTTTGATTGTATGCATATATCGGTGCAGGTCGAATGACCCGTTATATGTTTTGTGGTTTTAAAGATTTGTCTACGATCTTTATCGTTTGAAAGGAGAAATCCGCTTACGTTATTTGATAAACAAAATAGATTTGACATAATAGTAACTAGATTATTTGAGTGACACATTTAATCGAGTTAACTTAATATGATTCTTAAGTTAAACAAGTTAATTTTTGAAAACATTTTCTGACGAGAAATCCTTTTTATAAGTTAAAGTCCCAAAGTTGAGATCGTAATCATCGCCATTGCTTATGAGTTATATGAAACCATCCGAGTAGTAATCCTTCTCATTATTAAATCCAACAAAACTATTTTCAAAACTGTTAAAAATTTTTTTACTCTGAATATTCGAATACTATTCAAATCCCTATGTACGACCAGGTCTTACCTAAATATTATACTACATACGAGGGTTATACTTTTCCCGTGTGTTTCCATTTAATAAATTAGTATTTTCAGTCATTATAAATTTAAAGCTTTTGAAACACATCACAAGCACTTTTGTTTATTACCGAGTCTTTAAGTTAGACTCAGGATGAGACTACGTCATTTCATGCATAATTGCATGTCCCTGTTTAATCCAATCTATCACCTCCTGGTCCTGCTTATATTCGTCTCCTAAATTCAAACACCATTTGTAGAATTCTTTGATTTTCTGAAAGGCGTGACAAACTCCTCTAGCCTTACCCTCGTCACTAACTTTTAAAATGGGGGCCATCATATTATGTTGCTTTGTGGTTAACTTGCTGAGTTTTATTTCTGCCGAAGGCATGTTGAAGATAGTTTTATCATTTCCAATCTTGAACCAGAGAATTCCCTTATTTACATCTTCTTCTAACCCTATAGTTTCCTTGAATGGTTTACCGAACAATACTTCTGTCAGCCCTTTCTCAACAAACTCATTCATGTTTTCTAAGATAACGAAGTCGACTAAAAATGTCTAACAAACACGTTTAAGTTCTTTGCCATTCCAACCATGTTGTTTCCAGTGTAAACAAGATCTTGTTTCATAACAGAGTTGTAAGTGGCTCTAGACATTATATTGAATGGAGAATGTGGGTTAATGTAGGGGTTAAAATTCACAAACCATATTTTACAGGTAATCTGAATATTATAGGGGTTGTGTCGATGAACTCTATTCCCCTCACTAAAGAATTCGGGTTTTAATGGTGGATTAACTATATCATTAGTTAATGTTCCTGGGTCCAAATTATCCCATAGATCATCTATTTCAATGAAATCATCTATAGCTATATTACTACCAGATTCATGAAACTCTCCAAAAGGATCACTATTGATAATAGGTGACCTGACAAGAGAGAGGGAAATGTCTTTTCGAGCATCAAAGTTGGGTAACAAGTCATTATCCTCGAGAAAGTTTCCTAGATCCCTGTTTAGGTCATCATTTATCAGTAGTTCTTCTAGATCCTTTGGTCCTCCAAAGTCATCAATTACATCATAGTCATTTGTTAGATGCTATGTTTGCTAAGTAATAATCATACGAAACTAGTAAAGAATAGAGGAGAGGAGCTAGAGAGTATTTTCATCATTTTCTAAATTTTCATTTCAAAGGGAAAATAGAAATGGGAGAGAGAAGTGAATATTAAAAAGACAAGACATGTATTTATACTCCTCCTAGATGAGTATAAATACTTATTACTTTCCTATTCTATTTTCCTAATCTTAGTCAAACCTTGGTCGACTTTACTTAACTTTGATCAAGATAGACTTTATTACATCATAAAGCTATAAACTAAGCTAAACAAAACTGAGACCAATTCATATTAATAATTAACACTTTTCTAATTCCTAACAATCTCCCCTTAAGGGTTGATTATTACAGACGCTTCATTATCGGTAGAATTGGTCTTCCATTCACAAAAGATTCCTTATTTGTTCTTCAAAAATTATTTTTAGCCATCCCAAAATATCTTTTCGCCATGTCTCCCCCTTTAGGAGGATCATCATCTTAATGTTGTTCATCATGATTTTGCAAAAAGTTGTTGCTTTTCAAACTTGGCCTTTAAAATTTCCTATATTTCTGGATCAACTGCTTGATCTTAAGGCTTGGACTTCATACTTTGAAACAACTATTGTTAAAGATCAGCACATGATGTTGCAGCAGTTGAAGTGCTTTTTGTAGGACAGAGATTGAGTGTTGTATTATGGATGTGCTTTCGGAACAATTCTTCAATTAATCTCGGTCCATGAGCTTCAAATTGTTTGGATACCATGTCAGATATGTCAACAGGAGAAATTTCTCTATCCTTGTCGACTGCAAGCTTGACTAAGCGAGGCATCTCTTCTTTGATCATTTCATTTGTTTTCGCAACTGTCAGCTCTGGAACTACCGTGTTGCAGTGATGTAGACCTTCCTTCATCTTTTCCATAAAGAACTCTTGAGTGACAAATTTATTCTGGATATGAGAACTAATTAATCCTCGTTGTTTCCACATTCCAGCAATACTTCCTGTTAATGTCTTTGTCTTTTGTCAGAAATATGTTTTCTTGCATTTTGATGTGGATGACTTAGATGTTGTGGCAGTTGTTGGTGAAACAGTAGCTGTCAATTCCTCAGAAATAGTTTTGTCAGATGAAGAAACATACCCAGGGGATCTAGTTGGTGAGGGAATTGGTGTCTGCATCTTCTCTTTCCTAGTCTCTTGACTACTCGTCACATCAATAACATCCTTCTCCAAAACACCTTCATCAACTTTCTCGACATCAACATCATTATCTTTTTCCTCCTCAATCTCTACATCTTCCTTCTCTTTCATAACAACTTATTCTTTCTTTTCCTTCTTAACATCTTCTTATTTTTCCTTTTCAACAATTTCCTTTTCTTTCACCTTCTCAGTAACTTTTGTTTCATCATCAGATACATTTTCTGGATGTTCCTTATGACTCCCGGGCTCTACCTTATTTTTGGAATCATCAACATCATCATTGAACATGGAATCATCAAATTCACTCGCATAAGACTCTTCATCTTCATCACCATCAACTAACTTATCAATCTCCTCCTGCTCGAATGCTTCTTTAACTTTAGCAATGTTTTCTTGAGTTTTGTATAAAGTGAGACTTAGAAGAGATGCTTCAGCAATTGCATCCCTCTCGACATCATCTCCAGGAGGTGGAATAGAAGGTGTGCTTTGTTTCTTTTTCCTGATAATTTTCCTTGGTGAACTAGATTCTCCAGCAACTTACTTCCTTTTCTTCCTCTCCGGAGGACTAACAGTAGAAACAGTAGGTGGCCTAATGGCTCAAGGTGCAGACCTATGTGTTCCTTGGGTAGAAACAACTAGTTGCGGTTGTTTCATTGAAACATATAATCCTACAAACGCCGTCTCATATGCTTTAAAATCATCAGACTCACGAATATCAGCAGTTAGAAACTTAATTGGAATCAACATACCTCTTACCATTACATTCTTTATTGTATACACACTCACCAGCGGTGCATCATCCTTGATTGTATGATATTCTTCTTCTTGTCTCTTGGGAATGTTGGGAAACTTCTTCATTAAATCAACAATTATCAACTTGATAAAGCGAGGATACTGAATCACCTCCTTCCTCTGGAACACATTATTCATGACATCCCACCATAAAAGAGCAGCATAGTCGACATGTAGACGATTTACCACGGTATGGAACAGTTGAAGAATATTGATCTTGGTCTAATTGTGTCCAGATGTTCTTGTAGTTAAGCAGTGGTTAAACGCCTTGAACATTTTCTACCATGGTTGAGCTAGATTCTTCATGTAGAAGGGGCTCACTTTGTCAACCACGCCTTAATAGCTGAATCTATTCATGAAAGCTTCAATCATTTGGATGTTGGCAGGTTCAACAAATGGATTAGCAGGAGTTCCACTGGAAAATTCAGAATGTCACGAAACATATCCATAATGTATGTGAATTGTTGAGTATCTAGCAAGAACTTGATTGTATCCTTTATGTTTGGTACTTTGTTGACCGTTCTCCAAAACTGTTGTAAGTACACGAATTTGTTAGCCGTGTTTTATTTAAAGTGATGGTCATTATATATTTCCGAGCCTTGTATACGAAAACGTAGTTTACGGGAATTCATTTAAGCTAATTGGGCCTTAGTGTCGGGCTTAAGCCCATATGTTTGGCCCAACATAAAGCCCACGACCTAAGTAGGGTCTTTTTATTCTTGTAACTATAAATACCCCTCCCTAGCTTGTTAAGGAGGGTGTTGCTTCTCATTTTCTTCTTAGTGCAAGTAACCATTTTTCTTTCTTTTTTCTCTCTAGTTATTTCTCTCTCTAAAACCTCTTTCTCTCTCTAAAATCTATTCATATTTTGTGTCTTGTGGTGATGAAATGATAAGCTAACATGTGGTATCAAGAGTCTCAGGTGGGTTTAGTGGTTTCTAGGTGATTATTATGTGCTTATTGTTTTCGATGTGGTTGTTCAAAATTTATGGTCAATCGTCTAAATTTTTTCCTCACAAACGTCAATTTTTTTTGTTTACTAGCTTAAAATTTGTGGGCTTATTGTTTCTACTTTTTGAAATCATTTGGGTTTATCATTTTATATTCGGATAACATCTTATTTTTCATTATGTTACAACAACGGTTTATTTTATAGCTTAAAACAGTTTCTTCCTTTCTCGTTCAAAATTGCTTCATCTTCGTGGTTTTAACAAGTTTTTAAAGTTTTTTGTTCTCGTCGTACATGGCTTATTTGTGATTAAAAGTGCTTATTTACTAGCTTTTTACGAAGCGTATTCTGGGAAAGCTTATTAGTCTTGGTTTGAAGACGAGAGACAAGGACGTACGGTTTGCCGTTTAGCACAAAGGTTAACGACAAGGACGATTGTACAAGACTGTTGCAACTGATCTATTGAGAAAGAAGTTGGAACCGATCTATCAATAGCTAGTGAGAACCGATCTACTAAGAAGTTAGTATGAACCGATCTACTGAGAGCTTAGTTCAAACCAATCTAGTGTCTACCTAGTAGTAACTGATCTAATGACAAGTCTAGCACAAACCGCTCTATCATCTACAACAATTAGAATCGATCAACCAACATCTTTGAGAACTGATCTATCATGCAAGTTAGTGAGAACCGATCTATCAAGTCTTTGAGAACCGATCTATTGTGCAAGCGTTAGGAACCGATTTAGCAATTCAACAGAAACAATCTCTACACATTTTAAGTCTTTTTCGGTTTTGTGTGTTGGTTCATTACGGGACATCTATCCTATACCATTGTGATTGTAATCCTTTTTTGATCAACGTGGTATATTTGCATTTCACCGACGATAACCGTACGCGTCTAAAAGATCAAAAGTTCACTCGTAACCTAATTCTTATTTTTCAATCGTAGAAGATGAAACTAAATAGAGGGAAATTTCTTTCATTAATTAACTAAAATGCAAAAATGGCACATGTAGTCCCTGCAAGATTACTACAATTTCACCGTTAGTCCTTAGTTGATTATTAAACCCTCTTTGTTGAATTAGTCCTACACAATTAGTCCTTAGCGCTTATAATTCAACCGTTAACCACCTAAAGTTCAACATTTGCTCACCGTTAGTCCTTTTAGCTCAACAATTGTTAACAAAAGCTCAAGTACTTCAATTACAACAACGATTTCACTAACAATTAATCATTGTTTCACGGTTTCTTCTTAACTTTGTCAAATCCCGTGAAAGATTCAATTTTTTTCTCGGTTAAGTCTTTGAATTGTAAAATCTCGTGAAATTGAATTGATTCATTTTAACTACAACAAAATCACTTTACCTACTTAAGATCCTTGCATATCATTTCACATCACTTTTGTAATGTCAACTCAACAAGACATCAATGCTATTAGAGTACAACGACTTACAAACACACATGATCCTTTAGCATTAATGGAAAACACTCAGACACCGTCTCACCCAGATCACTCATCACTCATTACCTACATATAACATCCACAACCCGACAACAAATTTGTCCCACAACCTTTATTCAACACGAACTACATGCAACAACCGATGCAAAATCCCAAAGACATCTCAAATCCCATAACTGCATTAGACATGGCACTTGAACTTATCACCAAGGCATTTTAGCTAAACAATTCCATACCAACAAACAACAACCAAAGAAGTTCATCAAATCCTCACAACAGTCAGATTACACAATCAGGTATGAACATAGGCCAACACAGACAAATGTTAATGGTTGATGATAATGTTGGAAACCGATTTAGACAGAATGCAGTGTAGTATGTAGGAAATTTGGTTGGGCATAATGCAGTTCAGAATCAGGGTATTCAAAATGTTGGAAATCAGAATGGGCTTAGTGTTATTCCAAGGATTGCAAATCAGCATGGGAATGGAAATGTTGTAGCAGCACGGCGTGAGGGTAATGGTAATGGGATTAATGGAAATCCAATAATGGGTTTCAACTGTCAAGGAGAGGATTATTATGCCAGCAACTGCACAGTAAAGCCAAGGAAATAAGATGCTGCTTATCTTCAAAAACAAATACAGATTGCTCAAAAGGAAAAAGCAGGGATCCAACTCACTTATGAGGAATTTGATTTCATGGTTGTTGTAGGTGCTTGTGAGGAAACTGAGAGAGTAAATGCGAATTGCACTTTAGAGAATTATTTGCGGCAAGCATCGACATCTAGTACTCAGTCTGACAAAGCTCCCGTCTATGACTCAGACGGATCTATTGAGGTACACCATTCTAGAAATTGTTATGATAATGATGTATTCAATATGTTTACTCAAGAGGAGCAGTATACTGAACTACTCGAGGCCATTTCAGAACCACACCAAGTTCCACAGAATGACAACAATGTTATCTCTGCTGTATCTAGTGTAGAACAAAGTGGGGGAACAGTAGAACAACATCCTGCAACTGCTGAGGACATTTATGCTCATTTTGAATCATTATATAGCAATTTAGTCACTGAGGTTGAAAACGTCAACCAGGTCAATCGCAATCTGAGAAACACCAATGATAATTTGACCACTGGGCTTGCTAGATATATGAGTCAAGATAAATGTTTTGAAACCAATCAAGAAAAATATTACATACTTGAAAGGGGTTATCAAAAGTCTGTTTATCAAGAACAATGTCTTACAAAAAAGATAAATGCTCTACATTTAAGTTTTGCTAAACAAATAACAACTTTGAATGAGAAAATTGCAAATCTAAATAACCAGCATTTAATAAAAAATCAACTGTTTCTCGTCTTGAAGAAGATAAGAAAAAGTTGAAGTCTGATTTCAAACTTCGTGAAGACGAAATTCTTGATAAACAACCTGATCTTAAGAAAAAGATAAATGAATTAGATAACATTTTGCTAAAACAGGGTCAATCGATTCAAACGATGCACATGCTTACAACTAAGCCAAACTCGTTTTACCACACAAAACTTAAAATGGCTTTAGGTTATTCAAATCCTCATTATCTCAAGCAAGCTCAGCAAAAACAACAGAGTCTGTATAATGGTAGAGTATTATTAGAAAAGCATGATCCTCCTGATGTGTTTGATTCGGAGGAGACACTATAACTTGCTCAAGAGAGTCATTTAAAAATGAAAAAGTTGAACAAAGAAATAAAACCAGCATATTATGATAAAATTAATAAACTTTCTGAGGTTTTTGTTTCTCAAAAGGCCAAGTCACGTTAAGAGGTGTATTTTTCAAATACTTCCAAAATGGCCGATGTTTCAACATCTTTTTCAATACCGAATGATGAAATTTCAGATGATACTTCTCCAAGTGTTGCCCGGAAATTTCTAAATGAGGTCAAAGACACTCACGTGATACTTTAACGTGTTGTTACACATCGAATGAATGGAAATGTTATTAATTTGTCATCCTCAACTCATCAAGAGATTCACAAGATTTTCAAAGATGAAATTGTTCCTATTGTTAACCAAGTTGACGCCAGGATACAAAATTTCAAAAATTACTTTGTGAAGGAGGCAGCCAAATTTATTCGAGACTTCAAATCTCTTGCAAGAGAAGCTGACGATTCTCTTGATAAGATAAAGGTTTTGGAAAAAGAAAACGATTTTCTCTTGAGAGCAGTTGTCAGTTAAGATATTATGTCGATTGTGCAAAATAATTCTGTTGTAGATACATGTGATCTCCAAACTGAGCTTGATCGTACGAAAGAAAAAAATAGATACCTGCATTATTAAAAAGGAAAAAGAATACGCTGTTCTTTGGAATGATTGGTACAAAAAATGTAAGGAATCTAAATATGACAAAATTGCGTATGATAAAGCTCATAAAGACATGCAACAACAAATTGAACGGTTGCAAGATCAGTTGGGAGATCTCAAGGGTAAGAGTAAAATACTCAGTTTGAATCCAATACCCTTGATCTTTCGTCTCAGAAACTTGAAGATGAGAACGTGTCCTTAGAGTTTCAGATTAGGAATTATGTGTAAGAAATTAAACATCTGAAACAAACATACAAGAACCTTTTTGATTCTATCAACGTAACACAGGCTCAAACCAAAACAATAATTGACTCCTTGCAAGATAAATTACGTGACACGATTTACGAAAATGCTAAGTTAAGAGCTCAGTTATTTAATAAGGTTTCTGAACAAAAGGACACCACAAAAGGTACGAGTGAGAATACTCAGTTTAGAAAGCAATCAATTTTGGGAAAACCACTTTCTTCTTCTGGATTAAAACTCTATTCTATAACTCCTCTTTTAAACTCTAAGGTTCTTCCCAAGATTGATGAGTCGAATGCTTTGTCAAAACCAGTCACTTCAAACTCGGCACCTTCCTCTCGAGAATAAACAATTATGAACAATGAAAGAGTGATTGCTCCAGGATTCTTTAGGATTAATCCTTTTAAGGCTTTAGTGTAAATAACTTTGTGCCTAACAAACATGTAAAAGCAAGCATTAGGACAAAACCGATCACTGTTTCACAACCTCATGTCATCACTAAGAAAGATGTAAATTCTAACACAACTGATTTTTCTCCTAAAGGCGTTGAAAGTACTACTAGGACCAAGAGACCACAGCCTAGGAACAACCCTAAGAATGATAAGGTCCCTTCTAAGTCTAAAAGTAGTTGCCTCTCGAGTAATTTAGAGAAAATAGAAGAAAACCATAGAAATTTATAGTCTTCTTCGAATCAGAAGCATATGTCATCTGAATATAATAACATTAAGCTTGATATTCAGAATGCTAACTCTGAAGTTGTTTGTGCTATGTGTAAGCAATGTTTAATTACTGTTAATCATGATGTCTGTGTGCTCAATTATGTGAATGACATGGATTCTCGTGCTCTCAATAAGAATGCAAATGTTTCAAATGTTGAAATTCAGAAGAAACATAAGCCAAAGTCGGGAAACCCAAAACGGTAGGGTCCAAAGAAAGACTTGCTTCACCTAAGCCTAATAAAACTAGATCTTGCCTTAGGTGGTCACCAACTGGAAGAATCTTTGACCTTAAAGGAAAAATAATTAAATCCAATAGATCTGGTGTCAATCTGACTGCTCTCAAAATGACAATGCATGTATTTCTAACCCTCATGAACCTATAATGTAACATCCGAGAATTTTTGGATTCTTAGAAGACTAGTTTATCCTTTGACTTTTCGGGTCTGGCTTGACTTACAAGAACGACCATCTAAATCACGTTTTCACGGCTCGGACTCTAAAGCAATTCGATGTGAAACGACATTCCTGACAACTTTTCAGTTTTGCCCGAGACCTGGAAACGACCCGAAAAGGGCTAAAACAGCACCGCAAACATTTTTCGAACAACATACAACGCGGACACACAAAAATAATTAAAGTTTTGTTTTTAATTATCAGTATTTATTTAATAAAAATATTAAATAAATTAGTCATCATTTTTAATTAAAAGCGTTGTGGATAACGCGAATACTCGGGTCGAAATCCATTTTTATTTTGGACGAAGCGAAACCGGTTCATAAATTGAATAACATATATTTTATTAAATGTTATAAAATATTTATGAAATATTATCAAGCGAATACTCATTTTTATCAGAAAAATGATTTGGAAAACAATGGCGCAAGATTTGAGATTTGAATCATCCGTTAAGTCGCTCAAACGAGTCCCGAACTGAAAGTTATCAAAATTATCATAAAAATTTACAAGAAACCCCCTCAACTATTAGACACTTGACACATTGAATAATAAGTTTTATTATATATATAATTTATATAATATCATTTCATTATTTTTCATATATATAAAAAAACACACACCATGCATTCTCTCTCTCTCTCTCTAATTATCCGGCCACCATGGCGCCGCCGGCAGCCACCTCCGGCCGTCACCACGCCGCCGCCGGAAAATTCTTTCGGCGGACTTTTTCGGCGAACTCCAAAGATACTCCTCATCAATGGATCTATCCGATCCCCTATGTCACTTTCCCCCACTCGCGACTCCACACCACCACTGCCACCGCCACCCCGCTGCCACCCCACGACAGCCCACACCCACCACCACACCACAACCATCATTATCATCATCATCTCCTCGTCGTCATCATCATCTCCTCGTCGTCACCATCATCCACCATCACCCACCGCCACCCCAAGGGCGCGTGTGGTTTCTTAGCCGCACCCCTAGGGTGCGTGTGGTTTCATAGCAGCCAACATAGGGTACGTTTGGCTGTGTAAACACGAGTAGGATGCGTTTGTTTTGTGGGGGGATAAGGGTTGTCGGGTCCGAGTATAGCACCACAAGGGTGCGTTTGCTTGCTGACAGCCACCGGGGGGTGGGTTGGGGTTTGGGTCAGCCACCATGCGAGGGTGCGTTTGGTTTAGGTAAACACGTCGGCGCGTGAGTAGTATGGGTTTGTTTCGGGTTGACTACGGGGACAGCCGAGGACAGCCGGGGTGCGTCGAGGTTGTGGGTGTGTTTGGTTGAGGTAGGAAACAACATAGGGCGTGTTTGGTTTGTGGTTGTTACAAAAGATTAGGGTGCGTGTGGTTTTATAAACCACCAGCCGGGGGTGCGTTTGTATTGTCACAGCCACCGAGGTGTTTGTTTTTGGGGTTGACAACCAAACGGGGGTGTTTGGTTCGGTTTAAACAGTTAAGGGGGCGTTTGGGTTGAGTAGTTAAGGGGTGTTTGGCTGTAACAGCCAACAAAGGGTGCGTTTGGTTATTAGTGATAAATTAGGGTGTGTTTGGTTTTGGCAGAAAACGCCATGCAGGACGCGTTTGGGTGAGCAGTTTCTACAAGGGTTTGTTTGAATTATACCTTGACGAATAATCATAACACGGGTTATATAAATATAAAATCTTGACATAAATGGTGGTTAAATTGGTTAAATAAATACCTTGTTATTATCTTCGTATTCGTATTTATAATAACAATAAGGGTTCGTTTAATTCACATGGGACGACAAACGAAAATAACGAAAGATTTTTATAAATATTAAAACCGGACAAATATTTATTGGTGGTTATAATCGGTTAAATAAATATAATATTTATTAAGTGGGTTAATTTAGATATAATGATATATATATGTTATATCTATGAAACGCGGACAT
>BQNB010169329.1:0-10624 GCA_026074375.1 Tanacetum coccineum | reverse complement strand
GTGACAATTATGAAAATTATGTAAGATTAAAATACTTTATATTATGCTAGAAAAATAATTAATAATTATATATATATATATATTTAGCCGAAATTATATGTATTTATTTATTTATACTTTACAAATTAAATCAAATAAAATAAGGATAATTACAAAATAATTTGGCTAATTTTAAAATCTGATTTTAGTCTAATTAAAAAGCCCAAAATTCGGCCTAATATCCTAGTATATCTTTTATACATTTCATTTTATTAATTCCTAAAAACTAAAAATCCCGAAACCCTAAAAAAATCAAAGTGGTGGCATAAAAGTTCTTTCAAAGGCTAGCATGAATTTTATAAGGTGTTTTTAAGGTCAAGGATCATGGGAAAAATATTGGAAAGATTGTTTAAGGCTTGGTTCCATTGTGGTATTTGTTTTGGGTTCGAAAATCACAACCGGGTTCAATAATTCGAAAAATCACCAAGGATCATCAAAGGTATTTTTTTACCTCATTTTTTATCATTATAATTCATAAAATGCTTAAGAAAAATTATCATGCATGTTATTTTGATTTTAATAATTAAAACATGTTCGAAACCCTAATTTTTATCTAATTATAAAATCGGTATTTATAAGATTGGTAAAATTGATTTTATATTTTTATAAGGTTTGTTATATCATATATAACTCAAATAAATTGTTGGAAAAATTTAGGAAGGATTCGAATAATTATTGGGGAATTATCTTGGTTTGCCGATTTCGAATAATTCTTGGTTTGCCGATTTTGAATAAAAGGAAAAAGGAAAGAAATAAAATTAGGGTTATGGTTTTAATAATTTTTCCAGGTTCTCTTAATGCTAATGATTGTATAAAAATTGGTAAATGTTTGGGAAAAAATTAATTAGGGTTTTAGTGATTTATTTGTTAACCGATTGTGATTTTAAAAGTATAAGGACTTGTTTTGTAATTTCTGAAACTATGGTGGGATCTGTTTTAGACATGTTATTATATTTAATATATTCTGTATAAAATAAGTTGGGGGGTATAAAATGTCATTTTGATATTATTTTGGATTTAAAATGGTTAATTCATATAATAAGTAATTAGAAATTAATTAATTAAAATAGAGGGACTGAAATTGTAAATTCGAAAAGTAGGAAGGTTTGGTTAGTATTAAATGGTATAAAAGTATGATTTTTGTCCATAATGACTCTATAAGGGCTTGTTTTGTATTATGGATATTTAAAGATAATGTTTTAATTAATTTTAATAAACCAAAAGGGCTAAATATAGTAAATTATGTAAACTTAAGGGTTTGACTTATGTGTATACAGAAAATGAAAGGATATAATCTGAATAAAATGAAACTTTGCTCTGGAGGTAGTATTGATATTTTACACTTTTAAAATAACCTCTGAAGAATTGTTGATTTTGCATATTAAACCCTAAAATAATGGAAAGTTGTCATATTTAGAGATAATCCCTAAACCTTGTAAGAGTTGACAGTTAAGAAGGCCCTCTAAACCTATTCCAAATTACTTAATAGATTCTCAAATGATGAATAATTACTAAACTTTTGGAAAACTTACTAAAAATGGAAAACTTACTAAAAATGGAAAGATACTAAAAATGGAAAGTTACTAAAAATGGAAAGTTACTTACTAAAATGGAAAAATAACTAAAAATGGAAAGTATACACTTAAATGAAAACTGTTTTCTAATTCGAATTTATCATTTCTTCAGGATTCGGGTAAGAGGGAGTGATTTTAAATTCCTGTGGTGTTTTCTTCGGTTATTGCATTTGCTTCGGAATAATGTTACAGATATTTTGACTCTTATCGTTATGGTTTTCTTCTCATGACATATTCCTACTCAATTTTTGATTACTTATGTGATTGCTACATTATTCTCTAAGCCTTATATCTTGGCTTTTCTTATAATGATCTGTCATTAATGTTCCATTTGAAAACCTGCTATTCTACCTTTATATTTGAACCTTTAAAGTTGTTGCATTGAAACCTTTGCTATGAACCCTGTTGAAATAGAACTTTGATATGACTTTGCTTTGAGAAACCCTTCAGTTTGAGAACCCTCAGCCACTATTTGTTTCCTAGCCATACCCGCTCAGCAGGTAACATGGCCGTGGTCATTGATGGCACCTTTGGCATGACTCATGGGTGAGTGAGATGATTTCTACACAAGGTGCCGTCCCCCATTTGATATTATATGCGCATTTATGAAGGATTATTATTTGTTAACAGGAGCGTAGGATGCATCCAAGATTTGTTTGTATTCGATGGATTATGACAATTATGATAATTATTGGAAAAGATATTTTGGGGTTGAGACTGAATGTTTGGAGTGCAATCCCATGTCCTTTCACATTTGGAGCTCGCACTTCATGATACCTATGATATGATTTGTTTGGGCTAGGTATATGGACTTGATGTGCTTGAATTTTCTGATTTTCATCTACCTTAAAACTATGAATTGACTTCTGATTTGTCATACCTTATATTTGGTATTCCTTTGATCATGTCTTGTGATATCCTTTGTACCTTGTAATCGTAATCCTTTGAATTTTCCGTTACTTTTTACGTTTCGATATTATATATATATGTTCACTGGGCTTTGTAAGACTCTCCGCACTTCTTTTCCTGCGGCAGGTATCAAAGCTAGGAGCTGGGGTTGCTTTTGGGATATGTAGTTGCTGAGTGTGGACTAACCCTCGAGATCTTAGTCTTGATATATATTTGTTACTTTTCGCATACAATTCTTTAATTTCGGTTATTTCCGTTTGGATATGTCTGTCTTATAAGACTTAATGTAGCCATAAGTCATGATTGACTTATTTTCCTTATGTTATTTATTTAAGACTCCGCTGTTTTATGCTTGAGTTTGATTGTGTATGCCTTTGATGTCACAACCATATATTGTAAATAAACTTCCACTACCCTTTTGGGAGTCGGGGCGTTTACAGTTAAAGCTATTTATTTTTGTGCCTAGCACCAGGGGACTCTTTTCCTCTTTTCCATGATTTGTTAAAATTTGGATCCAGCCTTCCTAGGTTTGGAATTTGTTACTAGGTTTTTCTTAAACCCTCAATAGGAGGTGTCTAGTGCATGGTTTATCCCTTAAGGATACCTGCAAATTAGTTTTGGCCATTTGGTCATTTGCACCAGCAGTAGTAACAGCAGTTACTACTGCTGTCTTTTTAGCATAATTTAAGCTAGCTTTATTAGGATTTAGATTTTAAAATTCAGTAAGTTTATAAATTAGATAAAGGTTGAGATAGTTTAAAACTTGTTTTCAATTTCTAGCTTATTACTTAGGATTAATTTAGCCTTAAAAGTTCATCAAAAAAAATCTCAAAAAGCCAAAAATAGTATTAACTAGTCTTAGCTTTTTAAATTTAATTTCTCTGTTCTTGGCTTTTAGTACTTGTTTTTTTTATGATTTTTGATTCATAGCATATAAGTTTGATAGATAATCTTTAAAAGCGTATAGTCTGAAAATAGCTGTATTAAGTTTTTAAGCTTTGAGTTATTCCTTGCTGATTTACATCCTAGATCATAGAATATTAGATAGCTTGATGTGTTTCCAAGTTAAGTTAGCTTTTCAAATTATCTTTTACACATCTTTAGAGCATTCTAGAACAGTTTTTTAGATTTGAATTTGAGCTTAAAATGAGTTGTTTGCAAGCTATTAAGTGAGAAGTGGAATTTTAGCTTTTAAAAGCTCACTTTCTGTTAACAGCTTATTAAAAAGCTTTTTTGAGTGCTTATTTTTGAGTTTAAGCTTATAGTGCTTTTATTAAAGTTGATACAAAAGTTTCCTCTACAACATTGTTCTTTAAGTTTTTTCATAAAAAAACCAAAAAAAAGGAAGGTAGGAAGTCTAGGGGGGTGAGCAAGACTCGAACCCCCGACCTCAACACCTCAACCTTTTATAAACACACACACTCACACTCCTTACCGCTGTGCCCTGGGGTCTTTTTCATAAGACCCTTGCACTATTAATTTCTTATACTCCATTCACTATAATAATGCTCTTATACAGTACCAGTTAATCCCCTTAAAATTTCCCGTGGCTTATTTTATAAGCTACAATGGCTATTTTTCCTAAGATTTATATAGTTTAAGCTATTTTCTTCTGTCATTTTTCCTAGAACTTTTAGAGTTAATTTTAGTAATTTTAAACATTAATTTTCATTAAAAACTTAAAAAAATCATAAAAATAGATAAATAATCAAAAAAATATATAAATTCTTTTTAGAAAATTTTCTTTTATCCTAAAGGTTCATAAGGAAATTAGTTTTGCTTAGTCAGTATGGTCCTAAATTTCAAAATTCGTTTCTAAAGAAACGGGATTCGTATCACAGTTCTTGTTTTTCAGTTTTAAACGTTCATTTTAACTCCGTTTTTGTTCTAGTTTTCTTTAAACTTACTTTTTAGTCAATTTAAGTCCATTTAAAAAGAAAAACTCAATTTAGGTTTAATTTTATAAATTTAGGGTTTTTGGTCTTCGTTTAGGGGTCCCGTTTTGCGTTTTTAGTTAAATTTTGATTTCCCGTTATTTGTCTTTATGCTTAATTGTTAGAATTTGTTAATTTTAATTGTTAAAAGTAGTTAATCAAATCAACTATTGTTTCCCATTCAAATCATTGTCCGAACAACAAACGTGGTTTCAATTTCACAAATCGTTGGGGAAAACGACCCGGGGAATCATACTTCCCGGTTAAGATACGTATTATATTATATTATATATATTTTGAAGAATTTCCTTTTCACCTTTGTCCTCAAGGGTAAATTGGTAATTTTCCATAGTATTATATTATATATTTTTAAAAGTGTATCAGTGACAATAATCAATTTTAAGCATAATAAACATGCAAGAAAACAATCAGAAGATAAAAGAGCGGTACAAACCAAATAATAGAAAACTGTATTAGCCATATTAAGTCCGATTAAATGCTGGTTTGTTTATTTAGTGCAATGATTTCTTATCATGAAGCGGCATATCATTCTTAAGACTTAGGTAGGACATCATCCTAAGACCTAGACACGTTGAATCCTGTCACAATTAACGCATCCGCATAAAGCATCCTTTAGTTTAATTATAATCTATCTAGGGATTATAGCAATGGTGATCTTGACAAACCCCCTTAAAAGGTCCCATTGGGACTTTACCCACTTATATACTGGAAGTCCACTATTCAAATCTTTATCAATTAATCAAGAACATACTTGTTGAAACATTACGGGTCACCTGTCGGTCCAACTAAGCTCTTAATTTAAAGACAAAGACAAAACGTTATTTGTGATCCTATTTGGTCCATGAATAACACAACAATAAATGGAAGCTATCCCCATTATCTAGCTCAACTAAATAATGTTAGGCGCAACTAGACCCAGTTGAATGATAGGTCGCATATTCAAACACGTAGACAAGTATCATGTGATAAACATAATTAAACTTTCAACGATAAATTAAGAAAATCGATTTTAAAACAAACCAAACATTAAATCTTCATTAAGATGGCTAATACCCAAGGGTATTAGCCCATAACCATTGTAATTATAACAACTGTGGATCAAATAACCAAGGAAAGCTAAACTTTTCTGAACGATACCTAAAAATTAAAAATGAATACAAGATAAGGAAATTTATCACGGTGTCTTCTATGGAATTGGTGATGCGAGCTGACCTTGTTGCTCTTCTTCTCTTTAGAAAATCGTCTTTTATGTGTATGGTATGAAGAATATGATTTTGCACACTGAAAACTCGTTTTTGAGTCTTCTATTTATAACCTCTGAAAAACATGTATACGCCGTATCGGGCTAGGCCAATACGGCGTATTGGGGTGTATCCCTTGGAGTGCGCACAAAGTTTATGATCAGTATAATATACATTCCCAAAATATAATATCTTCGTATCTCTGAATAGTTATCTTTATGGATAACGGCTTGTGGCAGAAGGTGGATACGCCGTATTAGGAATTATGAATACGCGTTTTTTGGGTGCAGATCTGGCGCTTATAACGCCGATCTCTTCTGATACGACATAAAATTGGTCAGAAAAGAGTTAATCTTCAAATGTCGTTGTTTTAGCTCCAAAATATACGCCTTATAGCATGTCTTCAGCAAATCACATCCTCAATTACTTGCAAATAACACTTTAAACAATTAGTACAACATTCTTGCAATAAGTTATAACAAGCAGAGGTTAGTTAATATTCAGGTAAATGATGGTACAAAATATATGTTATTTTGATGTCATCAGAGACATATACCCTTGTAGTATCAATCACGCTAGTTAGAACCGCTATTAGATTTTGACGATGTCAAACGTGGTAAGAGTTTGTTGAGACGTCGCGGTCTGGATCATATCCGGAGGCTCGACCAAGGTTGAGTAACCAAAAGACTAGAGAGGACTAGTAGACTAATAAGATAGGTAGGAAAGACTATCGTGTTGTGTGAGATGGATTTGGTTGGATCTTAAGGAAAACATAAGGACTGAACCTTAGGGTTAGGTCTTTTGGGGAATCGAGAGAAACCCCACTGTAAGAGACTAATTTTGGTAAGAACCAAGTGCGTTGTAATAAAAAAAAAACTAAGTGTTAGCCCACTTTTCGTGAAGGTTGGCGTCTTAAACACGCGAATGGACTCGCTTAGACACTGCGTACCACGCAGGGGTCATTTATATTAACTAGGAATAGTTTGTTTTTGTTTCTAGTATAAATACCCCTCATGGCTCTCCATGAGGGGTGGTTGGTGAAATCATTTGTTCCATTTCCAATCTAATAAACACATCTTTTCTCAAACCCTATCTACTAACTAGTCTCTCATGAGAGAAAACATGTATCCATCATTGTTCTTTAGATCAACCAAGAAAGACCCATCGAATAAGGTATGTTTTTGAATCATGTAACAAGTTTGTCTCAAGAGCATCAGGTTGTGTCTTGTATTCGTGTGTATGTGTTGAGTTCATGATTCCGGCTTATCTCAGCTTATTCTTAAGCTTATTTTTGTGGGTTTTTTTTTGAAAAAAGGCACGAAATTGTCTTTTTTATGTTGTTGCAAGAAACTATTTTTATAACAGTTTTTTTACTTTTTATGAGTTTTTTTGGTTCCTTATTATCCAAAATGTAACAAAAAGTATATCTGGTCATGTTTCACTTTCACATCTTATTTTCAAGTTCAGAATTTTTTTGTAAAGCTATTTCTCACTTAATAGTGGTAAATGGTGTATTTGGTCCTTGTCCAAGTTTATCTAACAGCTTAATCTGGTTATTATGGATGATGACATCAAATAACGTCTATTTTATAGCATCATTTATCTTATGTTATTAACCCATTTTGTATAGTTATGCAAAGAATGTATTACTTCAACGTTTATGATTTGAGAATTAGCAGTAATTATGGAGTAAATAGGGAAAGTTGACAAAAGCGTTCATTTTGGAGGCTTAAAAGAAGATAATTTGAAGATTACTATTCTGAAAGACCAATATGAAGTAGCCATCATAGAAGAAAACGGTGTATTCGTGCCTCACTCACCCAAATAACCACAGAAGGATAAGAGATCATAACGCCATATCCCAGAATAGACGCAATACACCGTATTCAAGATCATAGGAATTTAAATATTCTGGAAGACATCAGCTGGTCCCATTCTCCAAGAAATCCCCAATACGCCATATCCAACACTTGGATACGCCGTATCCAACCGACTTCCAGACCTTATAAATAGAAAACTCAAAAATGAGTTTTCAGTGTGCTAAATCATATTCTCGATACCTAAACCATAAAAGTCGATTTTTAGAGGAGAAAAAGAGCAAAAGAGGTCGAGCAACGTTATCAATTCCATAGAACAACGAGTTAATTCCATATACTTTTTTAAGTAACCATTTAGTTTTTGTGTATCATCAATCGGTTAACATCAGGTTTAATTTACCTTGCTAACTATGATTGCTCTTGTATTTATATGACGTTTGAAGGCTAATTACCTTTGGGATTAGCCATTGTTCTAGCCGCTCCTTAAAAAAAAAAAAATGTTTTTATGGGTATATTGTTTTCTCGATTTATTGATTATATCGTATGTAAGTATTGTGTAACACAAATTATACTTGTTTACTCGCTTTTTTTATGCAACCTATCATTCAATTGGATCTAGTGAAGCGGACCAAGTAGATCTAGAGTCCGAGATAGCTCTCCATATATTAATTTAAACATCTAGAATTATAGTTACATAAATATTGTCCTTTTAAGTCTGTGTCTAGGATACGCTTCAGGCTTAACTAGTTAATTGGATATTGCCAATGGTTTATTGATCGTGTTGACTAGCAGGTGACCTAGATAATTCAACAAGTAATGTTCTGATTCCATTTGCTTAGGATGATGTAACGCCTAAGTCTTAAGAATGATATGCCACATCGAGAGAAGAAATCATCGCACTTGATAAACAAACCAACTTTCTAATCGGATTAATAATGGTTAATACAGTTTTCTTATATAAGGTTCGGCCACTCTTTTATCTTTTGTTAATTAGCTTGTGTGGGTAAAAGTGCCTTGAATTGATTGTAGTCACCAACCAAATCGTGCCAGTCTCTAAGGCTGAAAACCCCCTTTTTCCCGTTAGAATTAAGATTTAGACTGACATAGGTTTAACATAAGTTTAGAATAGAATAGATTAACATAGATTAGATAGTTAAGATATTAATTAAATTGATAGATTTAACCTCGCTTCAAGTGTTCGGCACCCTACTTACCACGAAACTACTACCGATCGGGTACACTGCCCGTTAAAGTGTTGTTTTTGGTTTAGTCAGAAAATTATAAATGTAAAACTTGAATCAATAAAATATACACCACACAACGACACATCAAGTTTTTGGCGCTGCTGCCGGGGAGTGAAAATTAATCTTGATTTTTATTTGATATTTTTGGTTTTTAACATTAGATTAGATCTAACCCATAAGATTAGTGTAATCTAGATTAGTGTATACCCTTGTATATTCTGTAATATTTGTATATTTGTCTTTAATTGTTTGCTTGTATATTTGTGTGTTTATTTGTTTGCGTATTTAATTGTTATTCTTAAATACACTATTCTGGTCGACAGTTGAATATGACGTATCCACTTCCATCGGATACGGTGTATCTAGCTTTCTATCCAATACAGCGTATTCATCCTATCAGATTAATACGGCGTATCCACTTTCATTGGATATGGTGTATCCACTTTCATTGGATACGGCGTATCGATCATCTAGAACAGAAGCAAATTCTAAGTTTTCTAGTGATTGATTTTTGTGCCAAATTTTTTTTTACCTTTCTTCGGAACAAATCCTACTGATTGTTTATCCCGTGTTTCAGGTAGTGCATGACAAGGAGTTCTACGAACAAACTATTTACACCTTACAAAGAACCTGAACTAGAATTTTGATCATCAAGGAGACACTTCAAGACTCTAAGCCTTGACGAATTGAGATCGCCTAATTTCAATCTACTTTCTGACCAAGAATACTTGGAGAAAGAAGAAAAGGAAGCAATGGCGGAAACAATGGAGCAATACATGAGCAAGACCTGAACGGACTATGGATCAGGAGTCGTTAGGCCTAAAATTGATAACAAAGATCAATTTGAACTGAAAGGACAATTTCTTAAGGAGCTTCAAGAAAACACGTTTAGCGGTTCGGATAATGAGGATGCAAATGAACACATTGAGAAAGTTCTCGAAATTGTTGACTTATTCCATGTTCCTAACATCACTCTGGATCAAATAATGCTCCGAGTCTTCCCTATATCCTTAACTGGAGTCGCAAGTCATTGAATATTCTGACACGACAAAATTCTTGACTCAAGAGGTGCCATTCCAACCATGACTGCTGCCGATGCTAAAATGTCCATCCAAGAAATAGCGAAATACTCTCAAAAATGGCATAATGGAACATCTAGAGGAAGAAGTACTGAGACTTTTGACGGACTGGCTGTTATACAAGCACAACTGAACAATCTAGGAAGGGAGATCAAGAAGGTGAATGAAAAAGTTTATGCAGCACAAGTAGGATGTGAACAATGCAAAGGACCCCATTACACCAAAGATTACCCACTAAAAGAATAAGGGAAAACCCTAGAAGAAGCTTACTACACGCAATTTGGTGGACCTTTTCAAAGAGGAGGATATAGAGCAACAGCTCCAGGGTACTATCAAAGGAACAATGCAAATCATTCGTACCAAGAACAAAGGAAATCTATGGAAGATACCCTGAGCAAATTCATGAGTGAATCAGCAAAGAGACACGAAGAAAATTCCAATTTGATCAAAGAAATCCGAGCTACGACAGATGCTGCCATAAGGAACCAAGGAGCATCGATCAAAACTTTAGACATACAAATCGGGCAAATGAGCAAGGTACTATAGGAAAGAGGATTTGGAAGCCTACCAAGCTCAATTAAAACAAACCCGAGAGATCAAGTCAAGTCGATTTCTACCTCTATTAAAGTTGGTTCATACCCGATATGCCGTACTGGATCTCCCCAATACGCCGTATCCACTGGACAGAACAATAAGCTGGTTGATAAGTGTAAAATACACATATCCGTTAATACCAAAAATGACCCTAAATGAACCAAAACAGACT
>BQNB010169328.1:0-13794 GCA_026074375.1 Tanacetum coccineum | reverse complement strand
AGTGGTGTTGGTGTTATGCTGATGTGGCGCTGACGTGACAGCAAAAACTTGATGTTGCCAAGTTATGATACCTGATGCTCTAATAGGAATCATGTGTGTTGGTGTTGCCATGCAGACATTTGTGTCTTTGTAATGTCTCTGAATCCACTACTACCATTTGCCCTGTCTGCAGTTCTACAAAGTCTGCTGCTCTGCTTATTAACATGGACGACACATAATATGATTCCTTCATTCACTGGTCTTTTTTTTACTACTTTTAGCTATATGATAGACCTCTAGACATTTGTAATTACTGACTTGGTTTTTTAATTTTTAGTACCAAACTTTAGCAAACTTGCATAGCTTGTAAATCATTTACACTCGATCATATTGCAAATGAATGAATTTGATGCTATATTGTACATGCAGTATCATTTAATTACAAGACTAGCATTGAAAAAGAAGAAGCGAGTAAAGTAAAAAGTGAGACACGTACGTAGGAGTGATGGTCACGACTCACGACACGAGAGATATAAGGCGGCTTTTTGTTTGTTGGTCGAATAAACAAATGAATGATAGATAGAAAGAAAAGTTCAGAGGCCTTGAAATTAGCAAAGGAGCAGCGTATCTCCCACGAAGTCTTAAAAACTATCGGTTACTTGTTCATATTAACTTCTTGGAAATTGCTACAATAATACTGTAGTACTGTACGTGGCTTTTATAAAAGGGTGGACACATGTTAATGTGGAGACACATGCTCTGTGTCACAGCTTGATTGACCATCAATTATTGTTATTAATTATTATCAGGTCTCACAAATAACTGCTGGCCAATTAGACTGTGACACGTAGCCTGATGTTCTCACCTTAACATGTGCCCTGGGCACATGTTAGAAAAACCCTTTATACAAAACGTAAATGACGGTAATCATGCATGGTCATATAATGTCAACCAACGACCTTAAGTAACTAGCTAGTAGTTTGTCCAATTTTTTTTTTTTTAACGGCAGATTTATTAAAAGAAGAACTAGCAAGGAGATAGAGTTACAAAGTAATCAAGTAAGGGTTTTTAAGCCAATCGTTCCAGCTGAACGCGGCTCTACTTCTAAATTCACACAAATGAAAAGAACTAGACACCACATTGTCCAATTATCAAACACTCAGTTCCAAAGATCTCATTTCATATACAAGCAAAACAACTCGCACGTTGCGGCGGGGCTAATTTTTTTCCGAATATTTTTTTTACGTTTCGGGGGGTTTTTTTTGGCGATGCGTTATGGCGGTGCTAATTTTTAATATTTTCTTTTTTTGTATGATTCGGGGAAAAATTTTTTTGTGTTGGGACGGACTAATTTTTTCTGGAATATTTTCTTTTTTTGGGACGGTTTTGTAAATTTTTTTACGGGAATTTTTGTGTAAGAAAATCGTAAATAGTTAAAATGTGAGGGTCCGTTTTGTATTTTTTTTACTTTGGGCCATATTTTAGGCTATTTTTGGGTTTTTTTTGGCTAATTTTTTCCCGGATATTTTCTTTTTTTGTATGATTCGTGATTTTTTTTTTTTGCATTGGGACGGGTTAATTTTTTCCCGAATATTTTCTTTTTTTGGGACGGTTCGATATCTTTTTTTTGGGCCGATGAATGTAAAAAAGTTGTGAACAATAAAAACTTGACCTTTTTTTTTGTTAATTTTTTTACGGGATTTTTTTGTAAGAAAATCGTAAATAGGTAAAAGTTAAGAGGCAGTTTTGCATTTTTTTTTTTTACTTTGGGCCAGATTTTGGGCCACATTTTATGCGAATTTTAGGCTAGTTTGTCGACAAATGTGTATATTAGTAATAATTTTTTTTATATGGCTTATGTGTTGGGCCTCATGTTTAAAGTGTTGTTTTTTTTGCTATATGGTTTTTTTTAATATAATGGGTTGTACGTTTGTGACCATATCGATTATTTTAAAGTTATTAGGTATCGAAGATGTTTCCACGGATATTTTTTTATCTGAATAAATCAGAACTTTTGTAATATTTTTTTCCTCCTACTTTGTGCATACAAATTAAAAAAAAAAAACCTAAAATCGGACTGACCCAAAATAAGAGCCAGATACTGTAGCAGTGTGGCCCACTGTCAAAACGACAGTGAATTTGTCCACAAATGTGTTATATATTAATGTTTAAAACAAATCCATGCATTTGTGCAAAATCCGGTAGAAAAACTACGGCCTGTTCCACTTCTTGGGCTTAAAACAGTATTGGCCCATATAATCATCAAATTAGGGTTTTGAACCACAAACTAAACTACACACCTTCCACCCTCTTTATATACATCTCATTTACATCTCCATCTCATAACACACCAGTCTCATCCACTAGCCTTCATTTTTTAGATCATATTTAGATTTTTGTTTCCACAGTTTTTTCAAGATCTTGTTATTGTTTTTACAAAAAATTGTTTACAAGGCTCTGATAATACGAGTCAACAGCAGGCGTCGATTTATTGGCGACTTGACTGCCGCTTAGAGCCTAGATTTAACTCATCCGGTTTTAAGACCCATGTCAAATTCTTTGTTTTTTCATGACACACTATTCCGGATATATATTTGGTGTATCTTTAATTTTAGTTAGAGGAAAAAAAAAGGCATACGATACAGGGGCTTTGTTCTTAATAAAAAACAAGCAACCTTTTGCACGGTGCCAATAAAATGTATGCTACTTAACACGATTGGAGAAAGAAGGTAATATTGACAGTTTTTCCTTCAAATTACTATTAAGCTATATTTACAAGTTAGTTTAATGGTTTTTTCTCTTTTTTTAATCTTGCAAATAGGTTAGATTTGTTTATTTTTTCTAATGCAAGTGAATGAAAACTAACATGTAAGAGATGCTATAACTAACTTTGTGATATACTTTCTATGAAATATTTTTGTTACGCTTGGCTTCTGAGCATAATGGGTACTTGAATAGTTATTTAATAAACGTTATGTTTTTTTTGACAAGAATCAACATCCACTAGGTATTCTAAAACAAGCTAAGGTATAGATTTAATGGTTCAAAAGATTGTTGTTGTATACTTCAAATAATGTTAGTTAACTACATTTTTGGTTATGAGAGTTGTCGGTATTTCATTTTCAGTCCAAAACTTCAAAATTTCTTGAATTCCGTTGAAATCTGAAACTCCTGTTATGCAACAAAAAAGTTAACTAAAGAACCCAAATTCCAATTTCTTTTAACTTTTTTTTCTTCGTAGGTGATGTTTTCAAGTAGGTGAAGGACTGAAGATTTTGTTTGAAAAAACATGGTTGCAAAATATAATGTATTCGACCCTTTTCATCAGGGCTGAGCTATGGGTCAAACTCGTACTGATACAATTAAAACCAATTCGAATTGTAAACTGATTTTGACAAAAACGTAAACAGAGAACTGAATCGTGATTACCTAGTGAAACCCAACCGAAGTTAATTTAGCAAAACATGTTTAGATTTTAGGTGTAATTTTTTTGGTTTTGACACGACCCGAATCGAGCCAAACCTAAACCGTAAACCATAATATATAGAGCTGAAAACTTAACTGAACAATGTTGGTTAGGCTCAGAACAATGTTGGTTAGGCTCGGTTTATTGGTTCGGTTTGATTTTTGGTTGATTTTTCTCGAACCACTTTCTAGCAAATTTCGTCCATTTTTCAAAGTACGATAAACGTATTTGTAATTGTTAATTCTTACATTTTTAGTCCTTTTTTAACTCCACGTCATAGTCCTCACGTGCATAAAAAAATGGTTCTAAAAGGCGCTAAGGCCTCGCAAAGACGCGCGGCGTGACCTTCACGCCACGCAATAGATCAAACTTGGGTTTAAGGTTTGACGTGAGATGAGGAGTGAAAAAACGTGATAAGACGCGATAAAAATTGTATTTTTATGTAGAAATGAAAAAGATTACATGCAAAGATAATTTCTTGACTTTATTCTTTATGTATGACACTTTTTGTAAACTTGATATATTTGTAATATGATATAAATATATAAATATTTTCATATTTTTTGTCGTTTTAAGTCACGTCTTAAAAACGTCATGACTCATCTCGTAAAGACGTGAGGCTTAGCTTTTCCGTCACGTCACGTCTCACGCTATTTATAACCTTGATAAAAAGTGAAGCCATTTTTGTCTTTTCGTATGTCACTAATAAAAACCACTCTTTCTCCCAAATCAAACGTACGACTAAGTTTCGTAATAATCCAAAAAATACTAACCCCTAATTTAAACCTTAATATCATGGTCACTCAATTTGCCCTAATTAAATTAGTTATTAAATGTATTTTATGTCATGATTTAAGTTTTTTAATCTATCTTTAAATCTTTTAACCCAATTTCCTAGTTAGTTATGAATGGTTGCTGTTTAATTCATTAATTGGTTACAATAAAACACTGTACAATAGAAAGAAACAAGTCCATCAATGTTCCTTAGCATACTAAGGTTAGGTACGTTCCACGCCATGAAATCAACTATTCTTGAATAAGCACATACACAAGAGTTTATGCTAGTTACAAACAAAAAAAGAAACTAAATTCTTGTAAGAGGTGATTCTATAATCAAGTGATTAAGAGTTATTTGTTTTATTGTTACAAACTTTATAAAAAGGTAGTCTATTGGATGTTTTGCAATTGCCTATATAAACTTTTTTTATTATTTTTTTCTCGAACTTACTAAATATAGTGTAGAACCAGATTTTACTTGTTAAAAATTCTAAAAGATAGCTTGAATATACATTTAACTGGTATACGGTAATGATTAAAAAAAGTTAACAACACACAAGATAAATATACATGAACCAATAATATGCCAAATTGCCAAGTAACCAAGTCCCATCTAAAAAATTCATGCATATAAGTTAAATCAAGGAGTAAAATTGACACTTGTTATTGGGCACTACTTTTGGGAAGAAGATCTGTTGACTCGGTGGTTCAACCGGTAAAACCGGTGACATGGTGAACCAAACAACTCGACGGGGTCAATAAAAACCTAGGTTTTAAAGGAACATTTAGTGTGTATGTTTAGTCAGATTTTTATGCTAGTTCTTTCCATAACTTATATATATCATGATTAGTTGTTTCAAGGAAGGATTGAGATTTAATGTTTGTGTCTCAAGTTGTGTCATGTTCAACCAATAACATAAAAGTAAATAAAATTATGGGTTTATTTTTCCGTAAAGAGCTATGCTCTATCCACAAAAGAATCACAAAGAAACATCCACAAAATGAGGTGTCATTTGTTGATTGGTGGCTTTCCAAATAATTTTTCTCTCTTATCTTTGATTAATCCAATCAAAACATGACACCTCATGTTTGTGGTTTTTTTTGTGGATGTAGCATATTCCATAGGGAAAAGAGCTATGCTATGAGAAGAACATGTTAAAGAGTAAAACATTTAAGAATCTCAATAACATGAGAAGAACATTAAAGAGTAAAACATGAGAAGAACATTAAAGAGTAAAACATTAGAGAATCTCAATATTTAGCTACTTTAGTCTGGTAGATTAGTGATTTTGAAAAGGTTTTCAAGTAGTCTAAATCAGCTAGGATCGAGATTTGAGGATGCGAATACAAACTATCGTTGTAATTTTAGTCCTAAACCAGGTGTTCACTTCGTTTACACAAAATAGGATGGTTTTTAAGGCTACTCACAATAAGAGGGTCGATTGATTGGGTCGTGTGGTGTCCATGTGGGTCGCCTTATTGTGGGATGTTGGCCGTTCGGTCAAATACACGATTGACATTTTTAGTTTGTGTTGTGTTGTGTGTGTTTATTTAATTAAAGGTTATTTTTGTGTAGGTCGCCCGGTGGGGTAGAATAGGGACGGATCTATTTTTTAAATATGGGGGGCAAGTGCCCCCCATGACTCGTCGAAAAAGTCAAAAATTTAGTGTAATTTTAACATTTTTTTGAAAGTGCCCCCCACTCGAGATTCAAATTGCCCCCCACTCACGTGCTAAAACCCAAATTCAACACTTTAAAATCTTATAAATCCTTATCTCTAACTAAAAATACTCGATTTATTATTTCGATCTTAGTTTTTTCTTCCACATTTTATTGCCATTGCCAATTTTTTTTTTGCCCCCTCATATTCCTGGGTCCGTCACTAGGGTAAAATAATTCTCAGAGCGATCGTGGTGATGATTCAAGTGGCGCTAGTGAGATTAACATACCCTCATTATCTCTTACACACGACTCTCCTACTGATTTTCCATTGGCATTAATTGGTTGTTTCAAGGACTTTCGCTCCATCGCCAACACACACACCATGTGTAGCAATGAAGGTTTTGTGGGTGTTGATTTTAAATACTTGGGTGGCCTATGGGTTCTATTCGACTTCACATCTAAGATGCCACATCAAGTTGTTAACATCCAGGTTCTGTTCTCCTCCTTAAAAGCGTGGTCACATGATTTGTGGTGGAGGAACGACTTATTTGGCTTGAGATTGAAGGTATTCCTATTCGGGCATGGAATAATGAAGTTTTCACTCAAATTTGTGGGAAAAGGGGGGAAGTCCTTTTTATGGATGACTCTGATCAGTGTAATAGACTTTCAAAACGCATTTGCATTAAGTCGTCACACGCCCTTTTGATTTTTGCTACAATCTTAGTGACTCTTAACAAGGTCACCTATGCCATACGCGTCAGGGAACTTTGTAGTTGGACGCCTTCCTTCATAAATAACGATTCTGACAGTGAAGACGCTAACTCTATTGGATTGTTTGAGAAACAGGGAGATAATTTGTCTGAGGAAAATGATAATTTTGATTTATATGGATTTCCTGGTGAACACACACACAGATCTGGAGCGGATGGCCCATTTCAATTGTGTTCATGAACATGTCACAAGCTGATATACCTGGCTTCTACTCCTCTCCATGGACGTGCCATATGCAGCCAGAAAGTTCACAGTGGCAGTTGGATAGCGATCCCGTTTGGGTAGGTCCTCTTATTAATAAGAAAGCTAATAAGGGGACCTCTTTATCAATCCTCCTTCCTTTTTCCTCCGGCTTTCCCAGCGCGCGCGCGAGTATGAACATCAAACCTCTGATTCCATACATAATTTATCTGGTAAAGAATCTAACAGGCAACCTGGATTCTCTTTACTTGCTCGACTAGAGGAAACAATCAAGGTTGGATTGGCTTTGGGTCTTAACATGGAGGGATGTGAGAAAACCCTTGCTTCCCTTATTGCAGACAAAGGAGAAATTATTGTGAATCAATGAATTGTTTTTCTATTAATGTTCAAGGTCTTGGTGACCTTAATAAAATGAGGTGGATTCGTGATCTATGTCATAAGCATATGGTTAATTTCTTAGCCATTCAGGAGTCAAAAATGGTTAAAGCTGATCTTTGTATGTTTCGCCAGGTTTGGGGTAACTCTCAATTTGATTTTGCCTGTTCATCGGCTAGGGGCATGTCGGGTGGTATAATATGTTTATAGAACAATTTGGTATTCTTAAAATCTAACATTATTTGTAATGAGAATTATGTTGTTGTTGATGGGCTCTGGATTCCAGGAGACGTTCATATTAGGTGGATTACTATCTATGCCCCGACAAGCGTCGCAGAGCGACGCGAGATAAAATGCTCTTTTTGTCTTCATTGTTGCAATTGACTGTTACATGGGATGGCATATTGGTTATGATGGGAGACTTTAACGAAGTTCGTAGAGCTTGTGATCGTTAATGGCTCGTGTTTTAAATGATCGTGCAAGCTAATTATTTAATGTATTTATTGAGGGCTGGCTCCTATATGAGATTCCGCTAGAGGAATACAATTAAACACTTGACACACAAGTGGGGGTCTAAGATAGGTAAACTTTGAATCGTGCGAGTTTTGGGTCTTCTAATAATTTTTATGAGTCTTTCCCTCATAACACAGGTGTCATCTTGGAAAAAGGCATTCCGGATCATAGACCCATTCTTTTAAAGGAATCCCACGTTGACTATGGCCCAACTCCATTTCGCTTCTTCCACTCATGGTTGGAGATGGAAGGTTTTCAGAATCTTGTTGTCGATACATGGAATAATGACGTATTGTTTCATGCTAATGGTTTCGTTCTCGTTCAAGAAGAAGCTTCAAAATCTCAAACTTGTTATTCGGGCGTGGGTAGGTTCGAAAAGGTCTGAATCTTTTGCTTTAAAGAAAAAACATCAAGAGATTCTTTCTTCTATTGATGTTAAGATTGACCATGGTACTGCTAGTGAGGATGACTTCATTAATCGTAGAGATGCTCTTAAGTCCTTGGGTGACCTTGCTCGTATGGAGGCGAGATATCTTTCTCAAAAAACAAAGACTAAATGGGCCCTTGAGGGTGATGAAAATACGAAATTCTTCTATGGTATCATAAAGAAAAGGAGGCGTCAATTGGCTATTAAAGGTATTATAAGAATGTGTTGTATTGGAGAGCCTTGTCAATTGTTAAGGCTGAATTTAAGAGTCATTTTTCATCATCCCAACAACCCAACAGGTATCCCATCTATCTTTTGGATACTGATATCTCAAGACCTCTCTCTCCCAGCCAACGTGACTTTCTTGAAAGGCCTTTTTCTCGTGATGAGATCAAAAGAGCAGTCTGGGATTGCGGTGGTGATCGAGCCCCAGGACCGGATGGTTTCACTTTCAAATTCTTTACTTCTTTTTGGGATTTAATTCAAGATGACGTGGTTAGTTTCGTGCAAGAGTTCTCTCGCTCTAATTTACTCCCTAAAGGTTGTAACTCATCCTTCATTGCCTTAATTCCGAAGGTTTCTAATGCCAAGGCCGTTTCCGACTTTAGGCCTATCAGCTTGATAGGCTACTAATATAAAATTATTGGGAAGCTTCTGGCTAACAGACTTAGTTCAGTGATTGGAGACTGCGTGAGTTCTGTGCAATCAGCTTTTATCAAAGATAGGAATACCCTTGATGGTCCTCTTATTTTAAATGAATTTCTGGCTTGGTATCGTCAACGTAAGAAAAAGCTTATGGTTTTCAAGGTAGATTTCGAGAAAGCTTTTGATTCCGTGCGTTGGGATTATCTAGATTTAATCATGGATAAGCTTGGTTTTAGTCTTAAATGGCGTGCTTGGATCAATGGTTGCCTTCATAATGTCCGTTCTTCCGTGTTAATTAATGGTTCTCCTACGAAAGAGTTCGAGGTTTTTAGAGGTCTTAGACAAGGAGACCCCATGTCTCATTTCCTTTTTATATTGGCGATGGAAGGTTTACACGCTCTCACAAGTAAGGCTGAGGCGCTAGGTCTGTTCAAAGGCGCTTCTATTGGCAAAGATAATATGAGCATCTCCCAACTCATGTATGCGGATGATGTCATCTTTTTTGGAGAATGGTCTTGGATTAACGCCCATAATCTTATCAGTATGCTCAGGTGTTTTTTTCTTATCTCGGGGCTACAAATTAATATCCATAAGAGTAATGTTTTAGGAGTTGGTGTTACCGATGAGGAAGTCTCCTACATGGCGAATATTATCGGGTGTGGGGCGTCTAAATTCCCTATGAAGTATTTGGGCGTTCTAGTTGGTTGCAACATGGCCAGGTGCTTTAATTGGAATGCCATTATTAACAAATTTTCTTCAAAACTTTCCTCTTGGAAAGTTCGATTACTTTCTGTTGGTGGACGCCTCTCGTTAATCAAGTCAGTCCTTGGTAATCTTCCCATTTATTATATGTCCTTGTATTTGATGCCTACTTCTATTCGAAAGAAACTTGAGTCGATGCGCAATAAGTTCTTCATAGGGTGTGATTGAGATGAGAAAAAATTAACGTGGATCAAATGGGATAGATGTCTTGCTAGTTAAGAGGACGGTGGTCTTGGGATTGGTAGTATCTATGGACTTAATATCGGTTTATTGTTCAAGTGGATCTGGAGGTTTTTATGTAATCATTCGGATCTCTGGGTGCGTGCTATTAAAAGCATTCATGGTTCTGAAGGGGGCATTAACATTGTTTCTAACAGAAGTCTCAGACGTAGCACTTGGGGCTCCATTCTTTCTTCGATTAATAGTCTCAAATCAAAAGGTATTGATCTTTTTTCCTACTGTTCTCGCAAGATTGGCAATGGTAATGATACTCGTTTTTGGGACGACATATGGTGTGGGCAACATCCGCTAAAGGAGGTTTTCCCTCGTATTTATTCCCTGGATATCGATAAAGGTTGTTTCTTAGCCAACCGCGTTGGCTTGCATGACTGGAACTTGGTTTTAAGGCGCCCCCTAGAGGTGGCGCGGAGTCGGCTCAGTTTAATTCTTTAAAGGACTCTATTGGGAACATTATTCTTACAGACCAACATGATTCTTGGCAGTGGTCCTTGGACGTGTCAAAAGGATTTTCTGTGGCTTCTGTTCGTCAGTTGGTCGACTCTCACATTCTGGTAACGGGAAATGAAGCCACCCGCTGGAATCGTTCTCTCCCTATCAAAGTTAATGTATTTCTTTGGAGATTGAAGCTAAATAAGCTTTCGTCTAGGGTTAACTTGGTTAGGAGAGGTATTGAGATAAGCTCGCTTCTTTGTCCTTTGTGCCTTGGAGATTTCGAGACGGTTAATCATTCTTTTTTCAACTGTGACTTGGCTAAAGGTTTATGGTCCCTCTTTGCTAAGTGGTGGGAGGTGGATATTCCGGCATGTGGCAATATTGCGGAGTGGTATGAATGGCTAGGTGGTTTGCATGTTTCTTCCAATGTTCGTCTGTTTCTTGAGGGGGTAGGGGGGACTATTATGTGGGCTATTTGGAATTTCCGAAATCTTTTGATCTTTTCTAGTCCCCCTCCAAAGAAGGCGACGCTCTGGGATTACATTGTCTCTCAATCTTATTTGTGGATTTCTTCTAGAAATCCTAATTGTAATTTTAGTTGGGTACGTTGGTTGAAAAATCCTATTGCTACTATAGCCTCTATGTAATCTTTCTATCTAGCTTCTGCTAGCTTTTTATTATATCCGCCGTTCAAAAAAAAAAAATGAGTCAACAGCATGCGTCGATTTATTGGCGACTTGACTGCCGCTTAGAGCCTCGATTTAAGACCCTTGTTTAATTCTTGTTTTTTCATGACACAAGATTCTGGATATATTTGTTCATGTAGTTTTCTACATTTTTACTTCATGTTAATTTAATTTGCACGATATATACTTATGCTTTTGACTTTTGACACTCTTATAGTATTGGTGTCACAACTAGAATTTGTTCATCCGCAAATTAATTAGTTTGGTGTATCAATCATTAACGAGTAGTTTAATAAGGCATACGATACAGGAGCTTGTTCTAACTATAAAACAACCAAACTTTTTGCGGTGTTAATTGAATTTAGGTACTTAATAGAGGAGCGGGGAAATTCGGACTTATTTTAGAGCAGTTGTGTGTTGGTTCCGCAGTTTGTACATGTTTCTTATAATATAATTGCCGTTTAAAAAAAAAATAAAAAAAATAATCCGTTTCTAGCCTTTGTAAATCGTTAAATTTTGGAATAGATGCAGTGATGAAACTTTGAATAATCTATCGATTTTGTAAACCCGATTAATTACCGTCTTTGCACTTCATACATGAATAGGTGTTAGAGCGAATGGTGTCATGGCAATTTCCATTCGCCAGTCCTATGTGGCTTCGCCACTTTCATCGCCATGACACCATCATCACTCGCCAACTCCATCGCCACAATATTTAGCCAGTTAACCAACGCAGAAGCGGACAAAAAAAAAAGGAAGAGAACGTTTGGCAACGGCTAAATTTTTTAAATCAAGTACTTTTTTTTATCCCCTTTTATTATTAATCCCCTTTTATTATTATACATACTCCCTTTATCTCATATAACACATAAATCCTAATAAAAACTTTCAAATTCTCTCAAAACACAACTAAAGAAAATGAGTGATTCTTCAAACTATTCGAATATGTCCGATCTCGATGATATTGAAGACATCGAGTTGGTTATGCAACTTCAACGAAATTTGATTGAGCATGTTTGACAACAACATCTACTAAATGATTAGTTTAAATTTCGTATTGTTTTTAAATTCCGTATTGTTTTTTAATTACGTATTGTATTTTTATTTCCGTATTGTAATTTGTATTTTTATTTGAATGAAATAAGTTTAGTTTGTGTGAAAAAATGATAAAAATAAATAAATTGGTGAGTGGTGAGACCCAAATGGCTAAAATATGGTATATTATGAGTGATGGAGTATTTTGAGTTGTTTTGTTGAAATGAGGTGGCGGTGATGTGACACTCAATGAGGTCCAAATGGCTAAACTTTTGTAGCCACCACACCCCTTGCTCTTATAGAGCCAACAAATTTCGTCACCTGTGAAACTTCTGAAATTTGTATACGTGAAATGTCACCCATGGATGAATAAGTGACCTTTGTGAATCAGACTTCCCCAGTATATCTATATCTGATTTACTTTCAGTCACCACGTTTGCACAAGAGCCTTAGGGGGTGTTTGTTTCGGTTTATACGTGGGCTTATGAGCTTATTTGATTTCGGCTTATATCTCATATGCCTCAAATTTCCGGCTTATTTTGACAATTGTTGGCTTATACAGTATAAGTTTATTACGATATGATAAACTTATATAAGCTCACAAGCCCTAAATAAGCTTATATATTTTGGCTTATGAAATATTAGCCGAAATCAAATAAGCTCATAAGCCCACGTATAAGCCGAAACAAACACCCCCTAAAGTCACAAACTAAGTTAGCAGTCTCGTTATCAGATTGTTGGGGTATATTTCATAAGGCCTTTGCAACTAAAACATCTCGCTTTGTACACCTTTCGTTTTCTTGATCATGGTTGAATTAAGGATTCTCATAGCTTTATAAAATACTAGAATCTCGTAGTCGAATGTCTTAGCATAGTATAATAATGATCATAGTCGTGGTATGCTTGTTATCACTAAAGGGTAGATGAAAGCTGATCAAAATCGCTTATCTTTTGCACATCCTATATGGTTCTCTTCCATTCCTTATAAGTTTGTCATTGCAGATTAATTTTAAGAAGTTTCAAATCTTATTTTTCACAAATAAAAAAACATTACTAATTAATGACGGCTTAGAAAAACATCGATGACTGGATTATTTATTTATTCAGAACATATTAATAGACTCATTTGAGAGCTTCACATTCACATTTGAAATTGATCACCGGCTCTATCTTAACATTTTATTTACAAAGCATCCAAATTCGAAACTTGTCAATTCAAAAGTTCTAGTCTTAATACGATACACAGCTGTTAAACATCTCAAACAACGACACGTATGTTTGTGACGATACTTTTTCCAGAACTAACATTATCTAACGATGGGTCCGTGAAATATTACTAAAATTCCCTTGTAAAATGACAGGTGACATGAAATAGTTTTGCAAGTGTGAACAAGTGAACGCTTGATGTTCCTGTTTGTAACATCAAAGTATTCAAACATCGTGAACGGATATTGTTTTTTAAGATTTAAAAGGAAGGCACCGTCAAAATATTAGGAGTACCCAACAAAATCTGTATGATCAGGACAAAACAACCTACTTCTTTACTTTTGTGCTAGAGCAATAGATATCATTTGGGTCTCACGTGTTACCATCTCATCTTAACATTCTCACTTCAAAATATCATTTCACTCGTAATAAGTTTCCTTCTCGTTTTGACCCCACCAACCCACAATTTTTTTAATATTTTTTCACACAAACTAAATTCATTTAATATAAATAAAAATACAAAATACAATACACTAATAAAAAATACGAAATTTAAAAAACCAATGCGAAAATTAAAAATAATACATCAAATTATAAATAAACTAATTATCTTGTT
>BQNB010169327.1:0-10078 GCA_026074375.1 Tanacetum coccineum | reverse complement strand
GGTGTTTGCTTCTTGTTAGTAGAGATTATATTGGCTCCAGCGAGTTTACTATCTACGAGATGATGAAAGGGTGTTCTGTGTGGTCGATCAAGTACCTTGTTGATACTGATGACTTTATGAGTCCACTTCGTGAAGGATGGTCGATTCGGTCCATAGTTTAGAGCATTGTTTTGGGAGAAATGAAAGAGGATTCTTTTTTCGTCATCAACTTATCTGGAAAGGTTGTAGAATACAGCCTAATATCAAAGACTCTATGAGAGATTTATGACATGGGATCTAATAAAGTTGCTAATGATTACCTTGATGGTTTCATTCCGCCTTTTGCAATGTATGATATGGTCTAAAAAAGTTGATCATAAGGTTTATGAATTCATTCCATCATCTGCTAGTGTTTGACTATCATTCCTTGTAGAATGTTTCTTTGAATTTGTTGTTACAATGGCTCACTAAGGTATTTGGGGACTATCTAAAGCCTCTTCCAGATTTGTTAAGTTTAAAATTTTCAAGCCTATTTGACTAATACTAGTTATCAAACATGATATACCCAAACAAGATACACACTATATTCATATTAATTCAAGGTTAAGAACCATGCTCGCTTAATTGTAAATGGCGGGAAAAAAGTAATTAAGCCGAGAGAAAAGACACCTCACATAGACCAACCGTGCAATCGAAAAAAGACAAAATTTTTAACATTAAAAATTACTGTATTAACAAAGTCGTCAGGGACCAACGGTGCAATGAAAGTTTAACGTTAAAAGACGATTGTACCCTTGGAAGGGTGACGTGACCAAGGTAACGACGGTTAATAACCGTCGTTAGGTATAACGGGGCTTCAGGGACCAAACGGGCAACAACAGTGCCATAAAAGGACCCCGTATGAGAGTCCCCGTTATCTAGGGACCAAACGAGAAAACATGGGTAAGTACAGGGACCAACGGGGTAATTTTCCCTATAGTTTTTTTATGAGATATGCGTTTTGTTTAAACTTCCAGGATAGGGTTTAAAATCATAAATATTAGAGACAAAATGATTAGTGGAACTTTCATAACAAATACGGTGAGAGAAACAACACAACTTATGAGCCCATATAATTTCTTATGTCTCTCGTTTTGTCTTCCTCGCAAAAATCATGTATTCAATTTCTACTGTGAGAGAAACAACACAACTTATGAGCCCATATAATTTCTTACGTCTCTCGTTTTGTCTTCCTCACAAAAATCATGCATTCAATTTCTACCATAAAAGACAAACCTAAGTTTTTATTTTTCTTTATAAACTTCAAAAGTTATCCTTAAAAATGGGTTTATATCTCTGGGTTTATATCAACTTTTTGCAGAATCGACCGCCAAATAAACTTTTTAATAAAAAGGATAATAAGAAAGTAAATTAGATTTTCTTAGATATGCGATATGCATTCTTTATAGCATATTCATTGTGAAGGGGTGAGCGTGGTGCGGTTTGGTGTGGTTTTTGACTAAAATCGAACAGCATCCGCATTTGCGGTTTCTAAAAAATAGAAACCACACCGCACCACATTTTGTGCTTTTGGTTTTGCGGGTTTTTTGGGGTTTTAACCGCACCACACCATCACTTGTGACTTATATAATTAATGTGGGTTTTTGCGGTTTTTAGTTTACAATGTTGGTTTTTTCGGTTATGACAATACATATATTTAATGTAACCACATACATTACTTATGACTTATAAGAATATTAATGATAATATGAACTAGAAACCTTATAACACACATTAAATAATCAATGTGCCGTTTTCCAGTTTTAAAATAATTAGCGTGCGGTGCAGATTTTGTGGTTCGTTTTACGGGTAAAACCGTAACCGCACTGCATTTTGCGGTTTTTTTTCTTAAAATTGATCCACCGATTTTTGCCGTGATGCGGTTCGATTTTTTGCGATTTTCGCGGTTTTGTGTATTGCGTCGCGGTTTTTGCTCACCCCTATCATTGTGTACTTAAAATTTTTACAAATGTTAATGCCAATTAAGAATAATTTTAAAATATACTTTTATTAAAAGTATTACTCTAATGTATATACTAGAATTTGCATTAAATCTTACTCTAAAATGTGTTTAACTGTTTATTTGAGGATTTAAGTTTATTTACATACCATACATTAGGAGTGTTAATAAGCCAAACCTTTTATTAAGCAACTCGTGTTTAAGCTTGAGCTTGACTTAATCGAGTTGAAGTTGTATCGAGTTCAAGCCCGAGCCTAATAAACGAGCTCGAAACACATAACGAGCCGAGCTCGAGCTGTTAATGGCTTGAGCTCGAGCTCGAGCTTTTCAAACCTTTAAGAACATATATTTCTATTATGCGTATTCATATAAACAATCTTTAGGCTAACATGAATATTGGAGTAGTATAATAGTTAAATATTTGTAGAAGTACAATTTAGACTCTAATTTTCTTGAATGTTTTGTATAAGTTCTTTTCTCTTGAGCTCATCACGTATTTTCTTTAATTTATTAAAGAGTTTAACTATCGAATTTAATGTAAATATATGTAAATTCAAGCTTTCTGAATCGAGTTCGAGCTTTACTCGAGTTGAGATCAAGCCTTGGTGATTAAAGTTCGTCAAGCTATCAAACTAAGCTTAAGCCCGGCTTATAATTTTTGAGCCATGCTCGAGCTCGGTTTTTTATGAAAATAAAAAGTCATTATTGCCTGATTATTCAATATTTACACATGACATGAGCAACTTAGGGGGTGTTTGGGGTTGCGTTATCAACCTGATTATCTGCTTATTTCATTTTGCAAACTGATCCAAAACTAGTGTTTGGATTAAAAAAGGTTAAAAACGATTATTTGCGTTCTAAACTTGCTAAAACGTAGTTTTGAATAATCCAAGATGGACCTACTTTTTCCCGGGTCAGTTAAAACTCGGCGGGTTTAACCGGGTTTACAAAAATATAAAACCCGGTTTAAATTTAACTCGTTTTTTCGAGCGAACCCCAGGTCAACCGTTGACCCGAACGGGTTTGAACGAGTTTCAAAACATTGGCACGATATACCACTGTCCTTACAATTATTTTTACAAGAGAAATTTTATTTCCTACTTACTAAAACTTTTATTTTTATGCCTACTCATAGGATCTCGACAAGTATTAAAATTGATGATTTATATATAATAAAATAATAAATGAAGAAAAAATATAAAATATGATTTTGTATAAAATAATATGTATGAATATAATATAAAAAATATATACCAAACCTCATTTTACAAATATGTAAATAGTAAATTAATAGCATAACTAATCCCTCACGCCAGCGTTTTTGTGATCGATGTTTGTATTTCTATTTTATTACACCTAAAATAGTAAATGAGAGAAGTGCACAAATCATCCATGTGGTTTGTCAAAAAATCGTCTTACGTTCCTCGTTATATATTGTCCAAAACACATTCCTCCGTCAATGTTTTGGGACACAATACATCCCTTGGACTAACGGTGCAATTTTTTTTCCGTAATAGTAACGGCATCCTAATATTTTACGTGCTACTATATATGAGGGATTGTTGTATTTTGCTGTCACAGGGATAATTTTTGCACTTCTCTGTTATAAAAAGTTTTTGTTTGTTTTTTAATTAAAAAAAAGCTTTTTTACATTATTATTCGTAAAAAAATTTAAAGTTTTTTACAAAATCTTTAAAAAAATAAATTAAAAAGTGCTGAGTTTTTTTAAAAATTTTGTAAAAAAAAAATTAATTTTTTTTTAAAAGTACGATTTCGGTTCGATTATTTTTAATTTTTTTTTTAAAATTTCGTACGTTATTTAGAAAACTTTTTTTAAAAAATTTGTACATTTTAAAAACTTTTTTAAAAAAATTCGCACTTTTAAAAATCTAAATTTTTTGAAAAAGATTTAAATCTTTTTTGTATTTTTTAAAATCTTATTTTTTAAAATGTACAAAAATTTTAAAAAAAATTCTGTAAAAAAAGTTTGAATTTTTTTTAAATATTCGAGACCGAAAATCGTAGTTTTAAAAACCTTTTTAACAAAAAACTTTTACAAACTTTTGAAATTTTTTAAATAAACTTCGCCCTTTATTTTTAAAAAAAAAATTATTCCGCACTTTTTTTACCAAAACCTTTTTAAATTTTTTTTTACTTTTTAATACTAAGATTTTAAAAAATAACAAAATTTTAACATTTTTTTTTCAAAACTAAGATTGTAAAAGTACGATTTTTTTTTTAAGTTTTGTAAAAAAATTTTTACAACAAACAAAAACTAATTTTATTTAAAACAAATAAGATTGTTTGTAAAGGGCGAATTTTTTTTAAAATTTTTGTAAGAAAAATTATTTTTTTTTACAAAAATAATGTAAATTTTTTTGTAAGAGAGAAGTGCAAAAATCATCCATGTGGCAGCAAAAAGAAAACAATACCCTCCTATATATTTCACCCGATAAAATTAGACCCTCGTTAATAATTAATGAGAAAAAATTTTGCACCGTTAGTCCAAGGGATGTATCGTGTCCCAAAACATTGACAGAGGGATGTGTTTTGAACAATTATTTAACGAGAGACGTGAGACGGTTTTTGACAAACCACAAGAATGATTTTTGCACTTCTCTCATAGTAAATTAATAGATGGGTACAATATAAGTATATTATCTTGTTTATGTCCACGTATTTAAAGAAAAGAAAAGAGTTAGTGCATAATACATCGTGTAGTTTGCTAAAAACTGTCATTACATCTTTAATCCAAAACTTATTCCATAACAATCATTTGTTAGAAAAGTGAATCAGGTACACCTTTGCTTCCATATATATGTATTTTGAACCTTTACCTTTTTTTCTTTTTTCTTTTTTAATTAAATTTTTTTTTATTATTATTATTGTTATTATTATTATTATTACTGGCCGTTTTGTACGTTTTCATCCGTTTTATCTGTTTCGTACGTTATTTTTCCGTTTTGTCCTTTTTCATACGCTTTCTTACGTTTTTATACGTTTTCCAGCGTTTTGTTACAATTTCTATACGTTTTTCACGTTTTTGTACATTTTGATCAGTTATTATCCATTTTCATATGTTCTTATCCGTTTGAGCCGTTTTTGTCCCTTTTTTTATGTTTCGTACGTTTTCATACGTTTTGATACACTTTTATACGATTTGTTCTGTTTTTTTTGTACGTTTTCATCAATTTTTGGTATGTTTTTTTTCCAATTGTGGCCAGTGTTTTTTTCTGTTTATGTCCCCTTTTTTACATTTGTCCGTTTAGTAATGAACCACATACCGCTTCCAAGAATTGACGACTTGTTAAATTCTTCGTTCCAATGGCTTTTTCTTCGAGTCATGTATCTAATCCTTCCTTTTACGGATTCTCACGACATTCAATCCGTTCACTCATGTTTATTGCATATATTTGATGCTTTGACTATTGTTCATTCAAATTTTGGTAGAAACTCGACGAGGACCTGAGTATATCCTCATCTCTTCACAAGTAACCATACGGCGAATAAGGTGAATTAAGCACCGGGACGACGCTCCCTTAAGGGGTAGATAATGTAACATTTCTGAATTTAAGATCAATATTTAAACCGAACTCTAAATTCTATTTCTAATTTTTATGGAATTTATTATTTTTATTATTATCCGTTTTAACGAAAATCGTCGTATTAGCGATTTACGAATCATGCCTTGAATATTTATCTATTTTAACGTTTGAGAAATCAATAATTCTATATTTTACCTTCGAGAGCTTATTTATTTTTCATTTTAATACTTTTCGAATTTTATCCGCGTTTTGCCGAAACCGCATCAAAATAGTGTTTTTAAAAAATTTTAACATTTTAATTAAGTGTTTTAACACAAAATAATGTAGTGTAAATGATGCAGGAGCATTTGATGTGGATCATCATTTGTCAGGATATCTCAAGTTTTAAACAAGTTCCTTTGTTTTTTTTATGTTTTAGGTTATGTGTTTAATAATAGATTTGAATAGGAGTTATATTCCTACTCAAATTCTCGTTCCTAGGAAATAGGATTTTGTTAGTAGGGTTTTCCTTTTGTTGCCTATAAGTACAACTTCTTTGTTTTGGGAAAAGGACATTCAAGTCTAATAATAACCAGAAAACCTTCGGGTGATTTTAATTGGCGTTTCTTTTTTCTTTGTGTTCTTTGGCCATTTGATTGTCGATCCACATCATTTGGTATCAGAGCTTTTGGTATCCAATGTGACAACCATGACTTGAGCAAGTTAGTCAAACCGTTAGGGTTGACTTATGTGTCTGATGCAAAGTATGGTTTATGTGACTCTATGTATTTATATGTGTTTTTATGTGTTTATGAGGTATTGGTAATTAATCTATTGAGTGTGATCATCTTAATGAGATTAGAATGATGGGAAAATTTGTTGAGTTCATTTCGTTCGTTTTTAATGACAAAGAAATGATTGTTGATAATTGAGCGTTTGCAAGTTAATTGTGTAAGTAAATAAATACGTATATGTATTCTGTGTTAGTTATCTAAGATAGGTTTAGCGTTTAAGTGTTAGATTAAGAAAATGGAAAATTTCTATTTTTAGAAAGTTAGGTTGGAAATGAAAAGATATTTTTAGAAAGGTGGTAAACGGCGTTTATGCAAAAAGGTATAGTCAAATTAATTAAGGTTTTTATTAAAATTTAAGGAAATATAAATAAATATATATTTATTAAAAAAATAAAATAATAAAAAAATAAAAAAAAATAAAGGGTATTCGGCCGAGTATAAAGAAAAAAAAAGAAAAAAAAAGAAAAAGAAATCCTAATCCTAATCTAAAACCTAATTAGACTTAAACTATAATTCTACCTAGATGCCTATATATACTAAACCTAGAATCCCTAACCCTCCCCATACTTGGTTCGACCGGCCATAGAAAAAAAGGAAGAGAGAAGACGAAATTTTTAGGGTTTCGCTTTAAGGTACGATCCGATCTTTCAATTATAGTTTGTTTTTAATTCTAGTAACTTAGTTATGATGGATTAAGGTTTCAATTAAGTTTTATAAATTAGGGTTAGTAATATTCAGAAAGTTTAAGATATAATAATGTTAGTTTAAGCATTAGATTAATTAAATTGGTGATACGAACATGTATTAGGGCTTAGATCACCCGAACTAGTTATAAAATTCACTGCAGAAAGTTAGGCAGTTTTGTAACGAGCATAACTCGGTCATAAAAGATCAAATAAATAATTTACAACATACTGGAGATAACCTCAGAGAGTCTACTTTCTAGAAAAGTCGGCCTCATAAGTTTTTATGGTCGGGAAGTGGGTCAAATGGTCATTACAAAATCAGTGTGTAAAATAGTGACGAATTTCAGTTTTGGTTTTGATTTTTCTAAAAATACTTAGACACTGAGTTAGAGGCTCTAAGTCACGTGGAAGTTAGTTCATATATTGTGTGTGACCTCTGAATTTTGGCTAAGGTCATAGTGGGGTCTAAGTTGGGTAATTAATGCCATACTTTTAGAAGGTCAGATTCTGGACGAATTTTAAACACTTTGGATTAATGAATTTCTAAGGGGTATTTATAAAAGGGTAGTGACTTTGGGAGAGCTCATTAGAGGGTCAATAGGACATATATGTAGCTTGGTGAATTTTTGGGTTTGAATTTATGGGAGTGTTTAAGTAGTGCGTTACTAGGGCGCGAAGTAAGATAAAATTTGCTTAAAACCCGTAATTTTAAGGAATAGCTTTAAGTATAAATGAAATATGTAAGAATGGGTAAAGGTTTTAAATGATGATAGGGACTATGATAGATCGCCTAGGTATCATCATAGTTAAGTGTTACATCAATATCTGGGTGCATGCCTAATTGATGGTAGCTAATATCGTGTTTAAATTGTTTAGATTGTTCGTGATATTTTGTGAAGTTTGGTTGAATCTTTTTGGAAGCTAAGCATCAGGTGAGTTTCATAGCCCCTTTTTCTTATGTTTTATTGGGGATTTTAAAATATGTGAAAACTGATGTTATGTGTTAAACTGTTTTAGTTGCTGTGATTATTTGTTTTCGTGTTATTGTTTCGTTGATTGGTTCGGTTGGGAGTGGTCTTTATCTACTTCAACTCAAACCAACTGAGGGTTGAACAATACCTACTGATTGGTGTGTTACGCGCCATGGCTTAGTGATCAATTTGGAGTCGGTTAGTTGAATAGTGATTAGTTCGGTTGGGAGTGGTCTTTACTACTCAATCAAATCCAACTGAAGGGTTGAAATAATACTCAATGATGTGTTGGTCCAGGCCTAAGTATAAGTTCCAGCTGGTAGACTTTTAGGTGCGTAAGTGACATATGGATCGGGGGTAACGTTCCTACCTAGTTGTTGAAATGGATCGGGGGTAACGTTCCTACCTAGTTGTTGTAATGGATCGGGGGTAACGTTCCTACCTAGTATGTGGATTGCATGTTAGCATAAGTTCATAATTTGCATAATTGTCCTATATTGTTTTGATAATCGCAGTAATTGGTTTTGAAAAAGTTATAATGTGAGTCTTAAACCTATGACTCTCACCAACCTTTGTGTTGACGTTTTAAGCATCATTTTCAGGTGAGCATGATGGAAATAAGATTGAAAGAAGTGGCTAGTAAGAGACCATAGGATGTCATGAAGATTTCTGTTTTTATTGTCTTGAATTTTGCATTGTTTGAATTTGAATAATTGTTGCATGTCTTTCTATTGGCGAGAACTTTCGTTTCATAAATGAAGACGCCTTTTGGATTTTTGGTTAGGTTTTGGGTATTGTTATGACACTATGTGTCTTTGCTTTACTTTAGCTTTCATTTTAGTATTCTCTATAGAGACACCGTGTGTTGTGATGATATCCATTCTTGTTTACGCCTCGCGTTTCCGCCTTGGCGGGGTGTGACAGATTGGTATCAGAGCTGATGGTTATAGAGAACTAGGTGGTTGGGCCTAGACTATAGCTTAAGGGTCCCTCATATAGATGCATTTAGGGCTTATGTGTAAGTATATACTAATTATGCTTATTTTCCCAAAGTTTCATAAAGTATATTATACTATATACTATATATATATATAAGTTGAAGTTTTCTTTGATATTTTGAGATCTGTGTCCTGATATAGTCTATATTGTCTGATTTATTATAGTATGTCTCCTCCTATCCGTAGAAAATATTGTGCTTCAATGGCTTTTGCAACTAAGTGTAAGAAGATTAACAAAAGCAGACGGGGTAACCGCAAGATTCGAGTTCCCATTGCTATGTGGCCTTGTAAAGTTGAAGAAAAGATGACGTTGAAAGAGGTTGACGGAAAAACAATTCAGGAGTTTGAAACGAGATAATTGCCAAGGATGGCACTATCACCAGAGTTCCGGGAACATTTCAAGGGTACGAAACGTCAGAAGAAGAGTCAGTGGAACGGCCAAGGAAACGCGACCTGTACGAATTTGTGAATCATCCACAACTTCAGCAAAGGAGTCACAGGAATGATTTTGCACTACATTGGCTACCCCAGTCAAGTGGTACCATGAATGGATGGTTAGTAGAGGACGAGGATGAAGTTGAAAGGAATGAAGTGGATTCAGACCTTGAGTCTACTGCAAGTAGCAAGCCTGTGTGGGAGAAGACCACTAAAGATGATCGTGACTGTGAGTCTTATCACTGTCCATGGTGTTCTAAGTAGTTGTTATGTTTTAGCTTGTTTTGTTTTCTTTCGGCGTTTGGAGCCATGTTAGGGATGTTATTTTCGATGTTGGATTTTAAGTATTAATGATAAAAGTGATTATTAGGATTATTCTTTGTGTTATGTGTTGGGTTTATTTGTTTCAAGGTGCTATGTGGTGTATTTAATTGTATGAAGTGTCTTCATAGGAGGGAGTACAACTGCGAAAGCGGGCATCTATAATTATGGTGGCCAACATAATTATACATGCGCCACGACACATGTGGACTTGTAAGTATTATTGTAAAACCTAAAAATCTCAACAAGTGTAAAATTACTAAAATACCCCTAATGCAAGAAAATTACAAAAAAGCATGCATAAATTTCATTTTAATTCTAAAAATTATAAAAATATAACATATGACAATTATGAAATTTATGTAAGATTA
>BQNB010169326.1:0-13794 GCA_026074375.1 Tanacetum coccineum | reverse complement strand
CTGCCATAAATATGCTTGTTTTTGTGTTTGTAATGTGCAGGTACCGGATATTAACTAAAAGACAAAAAACGAAGCTAAACCTGACAAAACAGAGCACGGATTTGGAAAGAGCGCGAAAACTAAGGCCAAGGGTTCAAAAGGATTGAAAACGGAGCTAAAACGGAAATTTCCGGAGCGACTCGACAACGTTTGTGCATCTAATTAAGTCAAGACGAAGTCAAAGTCAACCCCGGGATACGGCATTGGAAAAGGCATCGAAAAACGAACCCGAATCCCTATCATGATAAAATGGGCCGACTCATACCTATTTTGGTGGGCCGAGTCAGCCCACTTTATTTAAAATCCTTTTTTTAATTCAAAGTCAAAAAAATATAATTCTTTTTTTTAAAATTTTCTTTTATCGTTTAGGACCTAGGAAAAATAAATTTGCATCCGTAGGGTTAATATTTTAAGATTTCGTTTTTTAAAGAACGGGATTAAAATCCCGTTCTCGTTTTCTCGTTTTAAGCTTAATTTACCTCCGTTTTTGGTCTAGTTTTTTTTACTCTTTCTTTTAGCACGTAAGCTTATTAAAAGTAAAAAATCACATTTAGGTTTATTTTTCATAGTTTAGGTTTTAGTCGATTCGTTTTTATTGACCGTTCCTCGTTTTTATATATTAAAGCTAATTGCCTTAATTTTATGCTCCCCGTAGGCTAGGCTTCATTCTTATGCCTTATTTATGCTTCCTGTAGAATTTTAAGATAATCATTTGCCTTTTTATGCTTTCTCGTAGTTTTAGGTTTAAATTCCCGTTTTTGCGTTTTTCTTAAATTACTTTTGTTTAGGGTTTTCTTTTATTCGTTTTTGCATATTATTCGTAGTTTTAGAAAATCAAACCCATTATATCTTTGATTATTCAAGTATCCAAGAGTCAAACCAATAACGTAACCGTCAATTTCACGCCTCGTCGGGGGGAAAACGACCCGGGTCCGGTTTCAAACTTTGTGGATAACGAAGCGAGAGACCGATACTTCCGGTAATACTATACTATATATTTGATATAATTAACCCCCAAAAAGTTGATTATCAAAATCCTTTTGGAATACTTCTTATATACTATAATTGATATATCACAATTTGTGTGAATCAGTCTCAAAGTAGACAATACGATAAGAGTGAATCAGATAGTTACTATCTTTCTGATTAAGTCATCAATTCATTTACTGGGCCAAAATCAATATCCAGTTATCACAAGCTTGATTCATATAGAATCTTGCAAGTCACCTACTGTAGTGCTGTTTGATGATGACATTGGAAGGATTTCCATCGTCACTGTGAATACTAAACAGTATCACTCTGATGTTCTGTCAAGATCACAAGGATTATGCATAGGACTCTTTGATACCAAATGTTGTATATTGATGTAAAACAATTGATTTACTAGGATTGTGTCCTAATGAGATTTATATTGATGATCTCTTCTGGCTCTAGACTCCATTTGTGCACTTTGGTTTTAGTAATCGGAGGCTGGAGCTGACTGCCACCTATTTAATATCAACAATCTCGGAGTGAGATGTCAATAGATTACGTGTGTATCTCCATGACAAATGAGACAAGTCTCTTTTGAGAGAAACTCGAATGGCTGGGAAGGGTTTTGCATTGCATCATTGGGTCCATGACGGCTTTCTTCAATACTAACAATCATCTTTGTGATTTTGATAGATTATGTATTGACCCGGTTTATGCCTAAGTTGTGTGGAGGGCTTCTTTCTTTTCACCCTTTATCCTTACATTTCTTTTTCATTCTTCAACCCCTTCAATGCTTACCAAGACGTAATCACTAACACCTTGTTGTGATTGTTCCAGTGTTAGCTCAACCTTAGTCGGCATTATTCCCTTATTCTCATTCATCTCCAACCATACCTAAGGACTTCTAATCTATCTATGGAATGTCCATGGGTAGATCCCCCTAGTTCTGGTCGGATCATAGGACTTATACCTAACCTTAATCACCTTATGACTTCATCGACGTCGTGAGTTAATTGGTTGTTGGGTACAGTGATCAAACCTTAAAATCTTATTTCAAAAGATATTTATGATTTTCAATGGTTTTATTTGAAACACTCCCCCCTACACATGTGCATCGAGATTTAATATTTTTTCGCACATGAAGAAAAGAGTTATGCACTTAGAGTCTTAAAGATCACATTATTCTTGATCACATTTTAATCACATTTTCTCCCATTATTTAGAATAATAATTCCTTTAGTATTTGAAATACCAATTGATTAAAATTTGAGACATGAAAAGTTTCATGGGGAGAAAAATGTTTCCACAAGATTGCATGAATTAGTGAAAAAATTTCTTATTGCTCCTCTTCAACATAATATGCAAGATACCAGAGATTTTTAAAACTTGACGTTACAAAGAAAAATGATATGACATCACAAATATGTTGAAGATGGAGTGAGATGCCTTGGTGAACAGTGTATATAATTACTTGACATTTGATATACTACATTTTAATTTCACTTGAATGTTTTTTGATACATAAAATTGACACTTGTGAGATGTACCCAAAATACATTAAAAGGTTTTGGTTTAAAAGCTCCCCCTCAATAATTGATTCACTTGTTAAGATGATATTTTTAAACATTATTTTACCAATTGTACCACTTATGAACATTGAATATTGTACCAATTGTTAAAGACTATCTGAGGAAGGGAGTGTTGAACACACAGATTTAAAAGATACCACTTGATATGCAAATGATTTGACATTTAAAGTTATTTTTGAAAAATTGTGTTCAGCAGTTTTAAAAACCATGATAGAAGACTTCTCTTCTATTTTTAGAGTAAGCACACTGAAACGTACACTTTCCTATGACATTTGAGTCCGGCTTACAGTCTGAAGTAACTGTAAGCCATTGTCATGAGCTCAAAACTTTTGAATGTTTTGTATAGGCGCCCAAGAACCGAGAAATTTAACTTTCTCGTTGACAGGATAAGCTATCTTAAAAGATACAGTTTCCTAACAATAAAGTCCGAGTTATGTACTGAAATGTACATAAGTCACAGAGAAAATTAGAAATGACATGTTTTAAAATGTTTTGACCTCTGCTCGAACTTCATTTACACACCGTGTCCAATGTTAATAGAAATTTCTAGGTACGTAACTGTTAGCGGATTACAGCGACCTGTACGCGACGCTTTTTTAGGCTATTAGAAATTATTGAATGTTGGCGTGTTCGATCTTGTGTTCGAGATCGTTCTCTCCTCGCTCGCGCTCGTATCTCCATTGTATTCTGCGTTTTTCTGTTTTGTGTGTGTGTGGACGAGAGATCTACTTGTTCATATTTCTCGTTTGTGTGTGCAATATCTATCTCATCCGCTGGTAGTTGGGGTGCTCTCACGCAGGTGTGTGTGTATGTGTGTGTCCACATATCTCTCTCGCACATCGCGCGCTATCATGGAGATATCGATCTAGCTTATTCTCTCTGTCACTGGAGAGCTATAGAGTGATCCCAACTGTTTTATTCAGTCATCCTTGTGTGTGTACCGTCTCTCTCACTCCACACACGTCATGAGATCATTTGTAGATGTGTGTGTGTGGAGGTTGCGTTTGTTTTGAGGGATACATGTCTCTCTCTCTACGCGCGCGCTTCTGTCTATCTGTGGGGGTGTGCTGTGAGGAGGTTTGGAGTGGTAATTTCGACCATATGTGGGTTAGGTTTTTCGACACTCTCTGCTCCTAAGATATAGAAACACCCCTCTCTGTTCACCTGTATCTCTGGTCAAGTGGTGATGCGAAGTGATATCCGTGTTAGTTGTTTACACATCGCTCTCTGAGATAGAGCGCTCCACGCGGTATGAGATGAGAGACCGCGCGTGTAAGTGACCGCTCGATAAGCCGCTCTCGGCACGAGCCTTGTGAGGTGTTGATTGGGTGTCGGGAGGTGCACTGGGTGGATGAGGAGCGTGTGATAGTGTAAGAGCGAAGAGGAGAGAGAGATGAAAGAGAGGAGAGGAGAGCTTAAGGGTTGGAGAGAGTGGTGGTTCGCTAACCTACTCTCCGTCTCATTGCTCGCTCCGACCTGGGTTGGGGGGTTGATGTGTGGTGTGTTGTGTGTGGAGTCAGCTATAATATATCGGGACCTTTGAGTCACAATACATAGGTATTTTATCAAAGTGAAAGCCATAATCTGTGAGCTGAGTTCTCAACCATAGAACTTGAGTACAACATGCAGATAGAGACACCTACTCGGCTTCTGCTGTAGACATTGAAGTGCAGTCCTGCTTCTTAGACGACTAGCTGACTAGCTTATCACCACCTAGAAATTGTATGCCACCAGATGCGCTTTTACATGAGTCGAGACAGCCCGTGTGATCTGAATCTGAAAAATCTGTTAGTTCAAAATCGGTGTCCTTCAGATACCAGAGTCCCATGTTAATGGTATTCTTAAGGTACCGAAAGATCCGTTTAATCTTCTTGGGTGCTTTTCAGTTGGTCTCGCTTGATAACGAGCACAATAACATGTTGCATGTACAATATCTGGTCTACTTGCTGTTAAGTACATGAGTACCCCGACCATGCTATGATATTTTGTTTGGTCAACAGGAGTTCCACTCAAGTCAGCATCTAGGGGTTTAGTAGCCATTGGTGTACCAATGTTATCATATAAGGTCATACCATGCTTTTTAAGTATCTCTTGAGAATACTTAGCTTGGTTAATAAAGATACCACGTGGGGACTGGTGAATGTGAATTCCTAGACTGAACTTCAGCTCCCTCATCATAGACATTTCAAACTTGTTATGCATTAGTTTTTCAAACTTTTTGGAAAGTTTTGGGTTCGTAGAACCAAAAATAATGTCATCAACATAAATTTGCACAAGCAATATGTCTTCCCCTTTTTTAGTAATGAACAGAGTTGGATCAATAGAACCTTTGGAGAACCCTTTGGATACCAGGAAGTTAGAGAGTTCATCATACCATGCTCTTGGAGCTTGTTTGAATCCGTATAGAGCCTTCTTGAGACGGTTGATTGTGTCGTCGTGTATGTGTTATTTATGAGTATTCAAGTTTTAAATTTATATTTTGCCGACTTTACCTAAAATAACACTTTAATGGGCAGTGTACCCGATCAGATGGAGTTTTATGGTAAGTAGTGTGTCGATCACTTAGAGCGAGAACTAATCTTTTATTTTATCAATATTTTGGTTAACTAAACTAAGTTAATTTAAACTATGTTAATTCTATTATATGTTAAACTTATGCTAAACTTATGTTGATCCTAATCCTAACAGATAAAAAGGGGGGTTTTCAGCCTGAGAGACTGGCATAGGTTTGTGGTAACTTAGATCAATTTAAGATGCAATAACACACGCAAGCAGACAGACAAAAGATAGAAGAGCGGTCTAGCCAAATATAAGAAAATTGTATTAACCATGATTAATCCAATTAGAACGTTTGTTTGTTTATTAAGTGCAATGAATACTTATCTAGAGGCGGCATATCATTCTTAAGACTTAGGCATTACTTCTTCCTAAGACCTAGACACGTAGAATTCTATCACAATTAAACACATCCGCATAAAGCATCCTATTTGCTGATTATAATCTATCTTAGGGGTTAAAGCAATGGTGATCTTGTTAAACCCTAGCTCATAGAGACATTACCCACTTACTGCTTAATGGCAATTCATATACTAGTAGTCCACTGGCCAAGTCTTTACCAATTGATTAAGAACGTACTCGTTGATCCCAAGGGTCACCTGCTGGTCTAACTAAGCTCACTAATCTAAAGGCAAAGATATGTCATTATTTGTGATCCTATTGGTCTAGATATATAAATTACTATACGGAGAGCCATCCTGGCATCTAGCTAACTTGGTCGGTATTACTAGATCCAGTTGAATGATAGGTCGCATACAAAAGCACGTAAACAAGTATAATTGATAAACATAAACAAGCAATCAACGATAAATCAAGTATTCGAGATAAACAAACCAAACATTCAAATCTTCATAATAATGGCTAATACCCAAGGGTATTAGCCCTCAAACATCATAATCAATACAAGAGTAATAATCCAACCAAGGTAAACTAACTGAGTTAAACGAATGATACCAAAAATCGAACGATTACTAGAGTATAAGAGATTACAAAGTGTTTCCTATGGAATTAGTAGCTTTACTTGACCGCTTCTGCTCTTCTTTTCTTAAAATCAACTCTTGTGGTTAATGTATAGAAAATATGATCAAGCACATTGAAAACCCGTTTTTAGGTTTTCTATTTATAGGGTCTGGAATTTGGTCAATACAGCGTATCGAGAAACATGGATACGACGTATCGGGGGTTTCTTGGAGTAGGGAACGCGTTCAATATCTTTCAGAATATTTTATTACTTTATGTCGAATACGAAATATAGAGTCCTCCTGGATACGGCGTATTGGTCTTTGAATCTTCGTGGTTTCTTGAAGTGCAGGCACAAATACGCCTTATCTTCCTTGATGGATACGGCGTATAGGATGTCAGAACAGTAATCTTAAAAAGTCTTTGTTTAAGCTCCAAAAGGCGTGCCTTTTTTGCTAATCTTCACCAAGTACTCCATAAGTACTGCAATTCTCAAATACAAAGGATTAAGTAACAATTCTTGCAATAATTATACAAAATGGATTATTTACATGGGATAAATGATGCTATAAAAGTGACGTTATTTGATGTCATCAAATATCCCCCCACTTGAATCCTACTTATCCTCAAGTAGCCGTTAAATGTTTATGAAAAATGTATCCCTAAGGATTTTTTCCGTTAAGCATTTATTTGATCAATTACAAGTACACAACCAAACACCTCATGAAATAGGAAGATGAAAACACTCAAATCACTCAACTAATCTATGTGGTAACATGTAACTAATTTTGCTCAAATTGCTCGGGGTTTATTTCGTGACGAGTATTGCTATTAAAGGCTGACAATGAAATATTATCATCCACCACTAGATGCTGAAAGGATTAACAAGTTTATAAAGGTAAATTGGTTGTTATGATAATGCTTAGGGTTGATCATTCTAACAATCTTTTCCCAAAAGTACCTACACCCCCAACAAGGCAGCTGAATCCAACACATACATGGCCGTAACAACGAAAAGGACATACGTGATTCAGTCCCATCCTCATTCAGTTTAACTAAGGGTTAATGATGAAGAATGATAGAGGGATGGGCTCCCCTTATTTTCCCCTTCTTTTTTTCTTTTTCCATGCCATAACTTTCACCAAATTAAAAACCAACAAGGCATCTGAATCACACATACAATGGCTGTAAACGACGGAATAGACATGTATGACTCGATCAACATCCTCATTCGATAAAACCTAATGTTAATGATTAGGAGAGGTAAATAAATTGTATGTAGAAATAGAAAATTTTAACAAAACAAAATAGATTAAGTCTAAACGCATAAGGTACAAGTTGCTAGAAACTTATTCCCGACCTATTACCATTGATAAAGACATAACTTATATACAACAACAAAATCTTGATCATGATCAAAAACAACGAACCTAGTTGGGCGTTCCCGTAATGGTCACTCCTAATCATCCCATACTTTACATAATTTACAAAGACAGGTGGCGATATCTACCACTTTTTATACAAACTTTACATCGTTGATTTATAACCATCCATCAACAAATGAAATGTACCTTCAAATAATTCCATCGTTTGACGCTTAAAAGACCGACCATCTTCAAACTTTCCTCCTCTTTTTTGATTTCAATTTTCTAATTTTTCATTTTTTTAAAACATACAACTACAATTAATCCGTGTAATTTCAACCATCTTCAGATCAGAATACCTCCGATAATTCTTCCATGATTCTTCATTCTTTCGACTTACCAATAATATAATGATAGTAAAAGTACATGAGTTTTGACTACTTTTTACATTCCCATTGCAATGTGGAAATTTCCCACCATACCACAAGATAGAAAATGACATCAAGCACAGGAAATACATCCTTTACACTTTTAAGCAACTATCAACTGATAAATGACTTAATCTAACAGGGTATCTAAGGTGTAAAGGAGTAACGAAACAAATTATTGGTGGTTATCCTAAGGATTGGCTCTAAATGTTTTTTTAGGGTATCATACTACTCAAAAATACAGTAAACAAAAGGGTTTATACTGGGGGTTAACTAACCATGTATTTAGTTAATAAAAATAGACAGATAAAAATGTTTGGTGTAATCCTAAAAATTTACCATTTTTAAACAAGTTACTACATCTAAATCCATATAACTCTATATTGTGGTCTTGAAAAGAAATAGCCAAGCCAAGTTCTAGAGTCCTACAACATCAACCGTCCACTCCTATTTTGTGTATTTGGGTAACATTTAGAAACAGGATAAGGCTGAATCCTCACAATATCTAATAAGGGTTGTGTTTAGCAGGTTATGTAACTATTAATTTCACAAAAGATGCTTGAAATTTTTGTTAAATTTAAGCATAATTTAAGCATTTTAAAGTGAAAAATAGGACAAAGTAACATCCTAATTCCCATCCACCCACTTAAATTATACAACGTCCTCGTTTGATATAGATAAAAACAATAAAAATGGGAAATAAAAGAATTAGAACGAGAACTCCCCTATAATTGCTCGGTATATTCTCAAATTTGAGTTTGTGAGCAAGATTGTGTTGTAAATGCGTCTGGATTCCAGCCGACAATAACACACATAGGATTCCAGATATTATTGATACTTCACCCACTTTGTCGAATATTGATACTTCACCAACTTTGTCGATTTCTTTTCCAGCGAGGTCCTGTGCAAAATATAGGAAAAACATGCAAAATCCTATCTCAGTTATCCTACGGTTAATAAATAATAAAAACAATAAAATGTACATGCAGTTAATACGCCATATCCAAAAACTAGGATACGCCGTATAGAAAGACCTGTAAAAAGTATCAATACGAGTCAGTCTGCCAAATATGCCATATCATGTGCATGAATACACCATATAGACAGAGCTGACAATAAAGTTTTAAATGCTGAAAAATAAAGGACTGATAACGTCTAGACATTCAATACACCGTATGGTATAGAGCGGATACGCCGTATTGATGTATGGGAAGACAGACTCAATAAAAATAAATAAAAACTGTCTGGGTTGTCTCTTGGGAAGCACTTTTTTCAGCTAGTCTTTAAGTTAGACTTTTTCTTCAGCTTCCTTCACTCGACTCTTGTTACCATCCTCCCTTCGTCCATCCTATGAAAGATCTCTTGGTACGTGCGGCATGCATCTTCATTTGTACTTGTCAAATCATCGTATTCATGTTCTTTTATAGCAACATACTCTTCGTCTTCACCGAATGAATACTTGATCATCTCAAATCTTCTTATATTGCAAAATGGCCGCTTTTGATTACCAAACAATCCATGTTTATCTTTATCTTCATGTTCCTCTTTATCCATAAAATTACTGTAGTAGTTTGCGTATGGTCCTTGTATGTGATTCCTCCATCAGAAAATGGAGAGCATTCATGATCATTTACTTTCCACCAATAATCTTGAAGCTTTATCAATAGTTCATAATCGAGTTCGTGGAAATTTCTGAAATGCGTAAAAATTCATTATACTTTGGCTTGCATCACCCCACGATTTTTCATAAATAGCTTTTTGCTTGAGGGCTTCTTCTTTCAAATTCTCTTCTGCTAACTCATTGTACCATTCATAGTCCTAAAAATATGTCATGTAACCAACCCGAACCATTCTCTGTAACTCTCATCCATTATAGAATCCGTCTTTATTTCAATCGCCAGTAGGCCATTTAGCTTTCCCATTTTTAAAATTTCATATGGTACTCCATCTTCGGACCATGGTTCTTCAAGTTCATCATTCAATTTGTTCTCATAATCTTCGTAAGTCTTAGTTCTTTCAATATCTTGAGTAAATAATTTCAGATCAACTTTAAGAAGAAAATTGAACTCCTTAAATTCTATGCACAAAGGTGTTTCGTAGTCGAACAAGTTTGTTTCAATTCTAAAGATTTTAGCCATTTCTTGTTCATTATCATTATTACCTTCCTCATCATCAAAAAATCCCTCATCAACAACTCCTTCATGATCATTGCTCTTAATACAAAAATCCCATAAGACTTTCTTGGTGAATGGATCCATAATCATATGGTCAGTGAATTTCAAGGCCAACCATTTTTCGAACGTGGAATTGCTTAGATCCCTTATTGCTTTAGTCACCGTAATCCGACCAGTACGAGAAGGCGGGTAATATTTTCTAAATTTTTTTTCAGTCAAATCCACCCAACTAGTAATTGAACCTTTAAATTCATCAAACCATTTACTTGCATTTCCAACTATTGAAATCGGGAAAATAGAAAGCCTAAGTCTTTCATAATTCACATTCGGCAAGTTAACGGGGTCAACAATTTTAAGAAAGTATTCGATATGCTCCACTGCGTCTTCTCCATTAGTCCCACTGAAGACATTATCGCGCAAATCATCAAGGAATTTACCTTTTAGTTCATAGGCTCTTTTACCATTAACCATAATACTTGCAATCCTTGAATAATAATTTGCTTTGCCGTTAGTTGTGAATTCTTCCATAGTTGTTTTTGTCTAAACATCTGCCATTACTTCTTTAATCTTTTCACTACTGATTAGTATGATCTGTGACAATGGTAAAAATATCAGTAGGATTTGCTCGAAAGAACAGTAATACAGAAAATCAAGCACTAAAATAAAATACGAAAAATCAGCTTCTGTTACTGTATCAAATGATTAATACGCCGTATTCAATTGATCTGAATACGCCATATCAATCTATTGAATGAATATGTTGTATTGGATAAGAAAGCTAGATACGCCGTATTCAATGGAAGTAGATTCACCGTATCAGGTTATCGACCAAAACAGTGTATAGAAAATAATGAAAACACATAAAACAAACATACAAATAAATTAAGCAATCAATTAAAAGCAAACATAGAGAATTTTACAAAATTTTACACTAATCTAAATTACACTAATCCTAAGGGTTAAGTTAATCTAATGTTAAAAACCAAAATATTAAATAAAAGTCAAGATTAAAATTTCACTCTCCGGTAGCGGTGCCAAAAACTTGATTGTGTTGTCGTGTAGGTGTTATTTATGAGTATTCTAGTTTTAAATTTATGTTTTGCCAACTTTACCAAAAACAATACTTTAACGGGCAGTGTACGCGATCAGATAGAGTTTTGTGATAAGTAGGGTGTCGATCGCTAAGAGCGAGAACTAATATTTTATTTTATCAATATTTTGGTTAACTAAACTAATTTAATTTAAACTATGTTAATTCTATTCTATATTAAACTTATGTTAAACCTATGTTAATCCTAATTCTAACAGATAAAAAGGGGGGGTTTGAGCCTGAGAGACTGGCACATGTTTGTGGTAACTTAGATCAATTTAAGATGCAATAACACATGCAAGCAGACAAACCAAAGATAGAAGAGCGGTCTAGCCAAATATAAGAAAACTGTATTAAGCTTGATTAATCCAGTTAGAACGTTGGTTTGTTTATTAAGTGCAATGGATACTTATCTCGAGGCGGCATATCATTCTTAAGACATAGGCGTTACTTGTTCCTAAGACCTAGACACGTAGAATTCTGTCACAATTAAACGCATCCGCATAAAGCATCCTATTTGCTTATTATAATCTATTTTAGGGGTTAAAGCAATGGTGATCTTATTAAACCCTAGCTCATAGAGACTTTACCCACTTACTGCTTAATGGCAATTCATATACTAGTAGTCCACTGGCCAAGTCTTTACCAATTGATTAAGGACATACTCGTTGATCCCAAAGGTCACCTGCCGGTTCAACTAAGCTCACTAATCTAAAGGTAAAGATAGGTCATTAATTGTGATTCTATTGGTCTAGATATATAAATTACTATATGAAGAGCCATCCCAACATCTAGCTAACTTGGTCGGTATTACTAGATCTAGTTGAATGATAGGTCGCATACAAAAGCACGTAAACAAGTATAAATTGATAAACATTAACAAGCAATCAACAATAAATCAAGCATTCAAGATATACAAACCAAACATTCAAATCTTCATAATAATGGCTAATACCCAAGGGTATTAGCCCTCAAACGTCATAAGCAATACAAAAATAATCCAACCAAGGTAAACTAACCGAGTTAAACGAATGACACCAAAAATCAAACGATTACTAGAGTATAGGAGATTACAAAGTGTTTCCTATGGAATTAGTAGCTTTGTTTGACCTTTTTTCATTTTTTTGTTATTTTGGTGGTAAAAACGGGATTACATGAATACAACGACTGCAGGCATAATCAAATCAATAGATCCCCCCATACTAGAACTAAACATTTTCCTCAATGTTTTAAGAAGGATTTCAACCTAAATCTAAAGCCGTTTATTAAGTATGCTCAAAGATAAACGTTAGTCTATAAGATTTAGGATATTGGATTCCCATAATCATGCTAAGGATTGAAGCTCGAGTGAACGAAGAACAAAACCACGAGAACAAGAGTCTTGATAATCTGGGGCAATCCTGGACATACAACACAAACCACGAAACACGAGAAAGGAAAAGGCGAACCTCCTCACATCATACTTATTCATTACTACTACTATAATTATATTAGGATAAGCATGGGTTGCCACCCATGAAGCGCTTGTTTATTAATGAGTCACTAAGCTTGACTCGTCCTCGAATTTAGTGGTCCATGGGGAAAGTTTGGAGATTTGGTACAACCGTCGGTGGTATGTCCCCTCCAAAATAGTGCTTGAGTCTATGACCGTTCACCTTAAAGTTTGGTCCGTCTGTTTGAGATAACTCGACGGTACCATAAGGGAAAACTTGAGCAACGGTGAATGGTCCAGTCCAACGGGTTTTGAGCTTGCCAGAGAAGATCTTTAATCGAGAATTAAAGAGAAGAACACGATCACCAACGTTGAAAATGTGGTTCTTAATTATGGAGTCACGAATCTTCTTTATTTTCTCTTTGTAGATTAAAGAGTTCTCGTAGGCTTGATCCCGGAGTTCATTTAATTCATTCATTTGAACTTTCTGGTGATCACCCGTGGTTTTGAGGTCAAAATTGCAATGTTTCAAGGCCCAATAGGCCTTGTGTTCAAGTTCGATACGAAGATGACAAGCCTTTCCGTACACTAACTTATATGGAGTGCACCCGATGGGTGTCTTAAAGGTGGTACATAAGGCCCATAAAGCATCATCTAACTTGTCAGACCATAAAGCACGATTTTCGCCTACGGTCCTTTCCAAGATACGTTTCAAACCACGATTTGAAACCTCCACTTGTCCACTTGTTTGTGGATGATACGCGATAGAAAGACAGTGGGTAACCCCATATTTAAGCATGACTTTTGCAAATTGGTCATTGCAAAAATGAGTACCGCGATCACTAATAATAGCACGGGGAGTTCCAAATCGGGCGAAGAGAGATTTCAAAAATTTCACAACAACTCGGGCATCATTAGTCGGGAGCGCTTTCGCTTCAACCCATTTTGACAAGTAGTCTACGGCCACAAGAATGTACTTGTTCCCTCGAGAAGACGGGAACGGCCCCATGAAATCGATGCCCCATACGTCAAAGCTCTCGCATACTTAAATTGCATTTTGGGACATATCATCTTTTTGCGAGATTTTGCCTTGACGTTGACAAGCGTCACACTGTGTGACCAAGTCATGGTGTTAGGATCACATAAATGGACCCAAACAAAGAAGCCTCGGTCACTCGAAGATACAAGTC
>BQNB010169325.1:0-13794 GCA_026074375.1 Tanacetum coccineum | reverse complement strand
ACAACACCATCATCCATTGTCAGCAAACAGTTTTGATCTGTTCTTTCTTTCCAGCTCCTTGATCTTGATAAAATAAGTCTCTCTTCTTTCCATCATTTGTCCCCTTGGATGGACATTCCCTAGCAAAATGTCCAGTGTTGTGACATTTGAAACATTCAAGCTTCTTTTTATCAAAACCAACAGGTTTGTTTCCATCAATTCGGACTCTTCTTCTAGTCTTCTTATAAAACTTCTTCATTCGAATATCAATCATTGATATCTGCCAGTTTATGTCCATCTCTTCAATGTACACATCATCAATCTGTTCTAGGTCTTCATGAAGCAAGTCCAGATCTTTTGATTGTTTGGCAAAGAGTGAATAAATAACTTCATTAGGAAAACCAGCAGGAACTTCTCTTTCTTGAATATTGTTTGAAGAATTAGGAGTATAAGTACTGTAGGCTCCAGTATGACCAGATTTAACCTTGTTAGTGCTGCTCTTGCTATGTGAAACAAAAGCAATGTTTTGAGCACTTGCAGATGATTTCGAGGTACTTATGAGTTCTTGCTCAAAAACCCTAAGGTTATTATACAAGTGATCAATGGACAAAGTGTCAACATCTGGTTTGGTTCTCATTGTCATTGCCCGATTTGACCAAGCTGGGGGCAAAGATCTAAGAAACTTGTGATTTGCATCCTCAGTGGATACTTCAGCACCATGGGCTTCCAACTGTGAGAGTAGTTGTTGGAACCTTGGAACCTATCAAATCCCTTTTCCAACACTTCTGAACTTGATATTTGTAGTAAATGCTTCATAACTGTGTTTTAAAACAGCTTTCTGCATCTTCTTTAAATTTGCATTACCACCCCAACCTAATCTTATGGCTTCCCAAATTTCTTTTGCATCCGTCCATTCATGAAATCTTTCAGATGGTTCCTGGGGAATAGGCCATAAAAGATAAGATTGGTTCTAGCCTTCCTTTCTTTTTCAATAGCATGAATTTCTACCAGCAGATATGTGGAAGTATTCTAACAACACCATTCTTAATCTAGTTTGAGATTCTCTTCTTGAATTTCCATTCAGATTACCTTCCAACCATCATTATCAATCTATTCATAGGTATGCTATCTCCAAGGCCCATATATCATAACTCCTCCTTCTTCAGAATTGGGAGTTTGATATTTGAAATAGTGGTTGTTGTAGGAGTGAGTTGTTGTTGTTGTTGTTTTGGTTTATTGGTTGCAGTACCATTTTCTGATGCATCTTCATGGTATGATGCTTCATCATCACTAAGATGTTGAGAGTAATCATCATTAGCAGGTTGAGACATTTTTCTAGATCTGAAAGTGATTGTTTGTGTTCTTGTGATTCTTCTTACTCAGAGTCCCTCTAGTGGCTCTGATACACTTGTAGGTCCAAAAGTCTTTGTGATCTGTTTAGCCTTTTATAGGACAATAGCTAACTTGAATAAATCCAAATCAACTATATGAGAGACACTGACTATGAATATTATGTGCTAATGCGGAATCTTAACACAAGTACTAAGAAGAACACAATGTAAAACTTTGCTATTTGCTATTAATTTCTATTAGAATTACTAATTCAATCTCATGCTAAACATTGTGCCGTAGGGTTCCTTTTATACACCTAGGAAACCCTAATAAGCTTTACAAAACGTGTGAAAGGATAATGCATATCATTTCCTAAGATATCTCCTAAGATATCTCTAAGATAACTATTATCACTATTATGTTACATAAACAGACTTAACTACAAGGCCAGTACTAACTATAGTACTGCCAGACTTAACTTAGTACTGGCAGACTTAACTATGTCTACCAGACTTAACTCTATAACTACCAGACTTAAGTCTGTTTACAATAATTCCTAACATGAGGTATTGGTAATCAATCTATTAAGTGTGATCATCTCAATGAGATTAGAATGGTGGTGAAATTGGTTGAGTTCATTTCGTTCACTTTTGAGTGACAAGGAAATGATTATTGAGATTTGAGCATTTTCGTGTTAAATGTGTAAGTATTATTACGTATACGTATTTTTGTGTTAGTAATCTAAGATAGGTTTAGATTTTTAAGTGGTAAGTTAAGAATAATGAAAAAAAAATTTATTTTAGGAAAGGTTGAAAAATTAAAAGTTAACAAGTTATTTTTAAAAGTTCTACGTGATTTCGTGTTTCTAGCAAAAAGGTTATAGTCAAATGCGTTAAGGTTTTATTAAAATTTAAGGTATTGTAAATAAATATGTAACTAATAAAAAAATTAAAAAAAAAACATATAAAAGGGCGGGGGGGGGGTACCGATCGGTTTGGTTTTTTTAGGGAGAAAAGGAACAAATTTGAGTCCCAAGTCTAATTCCTAATTTGAGTTATCTAGATTTTCTTTTAGGAGGCCTTTAAATACAAAAATAAGGATCTAAAATCCCTTATTGTTCGACCGATCCAGAAGAAAAAAAAAGAAGAAATTTTTTAGGGTTTAAGGCTATTTTCTAAATTTCTTGTTTATTCTAGTTCGTATTTTTAATTCTTGTAATCTAAGTTGATGGTTTAGGTTTAATCAGGAAATTAAATTATGCTTTAAATTTTCTGGAGGTTATAGTTTAATGATGATTGTTTGATTCATTGGTTCAATTGGTTTCGTGATATGAATATTGCAAGTTAGGGTCTAGATCGCCAAATTAGTTTGTTTATATTCACTGCTGAAAATTAGGCAGTTTTGTAACGGTCATTCATCTTCCCATCATAAATTATCAAATAAATATAATTTAATTACATACTGGAGATAACCTTAGGGAGTCTACTTTCCAAACAAAGTTGGTCTCGTGAGTTTTTATTGGTCGGGAGTAGGTCAAAAGGTCGTTTCAAAGCAAGTGTGTAAAACTTGCTGATGAATTTCAGTTTTGGTTTTGATTTTTCTAAAAATACTTAGACATCTAGTTAGAGGCTCAAAATCACGTGGATGTTAGTTTATATATTTTGTGTGACCCCTGAATTTTTTTAAGTGTGCAATGAGGTCTAACGTGGCCATCCTGGTTGTCTATACTTTTAGGGGGTCAGATTTGAACGAATTCTGGGACACTTTGGTTTAGTAAATTTTCTAAAAGGTATTTGTAAAAGGTAATGTCTCTTGGAGAGCTATGAGAGGTTCATAGGACATATATCTGTTGCATGGTGAATTTGGTTTGAATTGTGGGGGTGTTTAAGTGGTTAGTTTAGGACGGTATAGTGAGTATAAAATTTGCTTAACACTAGCCAATTTATATGAAGTGTGGCATTAACGTGTAAATGGCATATGTAAGAGTTGGAAAATGTTAATCAAGTATAAAACTATGTTAGATAGGTTAGATATCCATCATAGTTGAGGTTACATCATATTGGGTTGAATGCCTAATTGATGGTAGCTTATTGTGTGTTCATTGTTAAGGATTATCCGTGAAGTGTTTGTGAAGCTTTTGTTGGATTCTTTTGGGAAGCTAAGCATCAGGTGAGTTTCATAGCCCTTTTTCTTATGTTTTCTTGGGGTGAAAATGATGCAAAGAGGTTTTGAAATGTTTTAGTTACTGTGATAATGTGATTTAAATGATGCATGGGCTATACGTGACTATTGTATGTTATGTGCTACTTGCTTTTTATAGTATTAATTATTTGTGCTTGAGCTGTGATCATCTCATAGCATTTAGGAATTTGATTGGTATTAAGCGGTGATCGTCTTATTACTGTGAGTTGTTTGAGTAGCGTGATTCGTCTCATTGGTTGTTTTAGGTTTGAATGTGAGGATTGAGCCATTCTCGTGAACGTCTCAATGTAGATTGATGTGATTGCATGTTAGCTTGTATGATAGTACGCTGTATGTCCTGCTATGTTATGTTTTATTTATCATAGTAATTGGATTTAAAGGTTTGTTTTGCGTGTCTTAAACCTATGACTCTCACCAACCGTTGTGTTGACGTTTTTAAGCATCATTTTCAGGTGAGCTTCATGAGAATACTGAGGTACGAGAGGTGGCTTAGAGTGACGCTAGGATGCATTGGAGTTCGCTCCTGAGTTTGTTTATGTTTGTTGCATGGATTTTGTTGAATGTTATTTGATTTTATTAGGTTCGTGAGATATTGTTCTTGTATTGGTGAGACCCTTTTTCATTAATACAAGATGTTGTTCTTTTGGTTTTCGGTATTGTCATGACACATTGTGTCTTTATTACTTAGTTATGCATTTAGTGTTTCTCTATTGTTGACACCATTGTGTTGTGATGATATCCATGATGTTACGCCTCGTGTTTCCGCCTTGGCAGGGTGTGACATATTGGTATCAGAGCCTATGGTTATAGAGAACTAGGTGGTTGAGCCTTGACTATAGCTCAAGGGTCCCTCATATAGATGCATTTATTTTTTTTTTTAGGGGGGCTTTCCTATGGTAAGACATATACGTATTATGCTTATTTTCCCTAAGTTTCATAAAGTACATTATACTATATACTATATATATAAGTTAAGTTTTTATTGTTATTTTGAGATCCGTATCCTTATATAGTCTATGTTTTGTGGTCTATTATAGCATGTCTCCCCCTATTCTTAGAAAGTACCATGATTCAGTTGCTTTCACAACTGGGTGTAAAGGGATTAAGAATAGCAAGCGGTGTAACCGCAAGATTCGAATTCCTATTGCCATGTGGCCGTGTAGAGTGAAGAGGGAAGATGATACTTGAAGGAAGTGATGGAAACAAATCTGGTTGAGGAAATTGAAACAAAGATAATTTCCAGGGAATGGCACTATCACCAGAGGTCCTTGGAAACTTTCAGATTATGGAAACGTCTGAAGAAGAGCCAGTGGGAAACGACTAAAGACATGACTGTATGGATTTGTGGGATCACCCACAACTTCAACAAGGAAATTCTTATGGAATGAGTTTGCACCACATCGACTACCTCAGCCAAAGGGTAACATGAATGGATGGTTGATAGAGGATGAGTAAGAAGTTGAGAGGAATGAAGTGGACTCGGACCTTGAGTCTACCGCAAGTAGTAAACCTGTGCGAAAGAAGACAACTAAAGCTGATCATGACCGCGCGTCTCGTAAATGCCCATACTTGTTCTAAGTAATTGAATGTTTTAGGCTTGTTTTATTTCTTTTCGACTTTGGAGCCATGTTTAGGAATGTTATTTTCGTATGTTTGGATTCTGAGTATTTATAATAAAAGTGATTATTAGATTATTCCTTGTGTTAATTGTTGGTTTCATTTTTTTTAAAAGGTGCTATATGGTGTCTATAATTATGAAGTGTCTTCATAGGAGGGAGTACAACTGTGAAAGGGGGTATCTATAATTATGGTGGCCAACATAATTATACATGTGCCACAACATAGGTGGGACTTGCAAGTATGATTTACATGGATTACTTATTGATTGCGTTGCATGTATGTATATGCGTTATTAGTAAGTTGATAAGATCATATCCCATTATTATATCGTCTAATGTATATAAATTTTATATCTTATAGAAAATGGCTCCATCACGTCGAAGCGACAACAACGATAACAACAACAACGAGAACCCTGACATTGCTGCTATTATCGCGCAGCAATTGCAAACCATTCTTCCTCAGATTGTCACTCAAGTGACTAACAACGTGAACAATGCTAATAACGGTAATGGAGGAAATGGTGGTGGTGGAAATGGAAATGGTGGGAACAACGGATGCACTTTCAAGGCATTCCAATCTTGTAATCCCAAGGAGTATGATGGGAAAGGAGGTGCGATAGTGCTTACTCGTTGGATCGAGAAGATGGAAAATGTGATTGATAATAGTGGTTGTGCGGAGAATCAAAAGGTGAGGTATGCGGCTAGTTCATTGGTGAACAAAGCTTTGACTTGGTGGAACACTCAAGTCCAAGCAAGAGGACGTGAGGCTGCAATGGCCATGACATGGAACGATTTTAAGGCATTGATGGTTGAAGAATTCTGCCCAAGTAATGAAATGGAGAAATTGGAGAATGAGTTTTGGAATCACAAGATGGTGGGAGCTAATCATGCTGCCTACACTGATAGGTTTCATGAGTTGGCCAAGTTGGTCCCACACTTAGTTACACCTGAGTCATCTCGTATAAGAGTACATTAGCCGGACTAGCTCCTGAGATAAGAGGAATGCTTCGAGCAACCCAACCAACTACTATTTAGAATGCAATACTGAGGGCTGGAATACTTACTGATGAAGCAGTCAGCTGTGGTACCTTGACAAAGGGTAATGACAAGAGGAAAGTAGTGGAAGAGTCTGGTAAGTCAGGAGGATCGTGGAAAGACAACAAGAAGGAAAAAGTAGGCACAGGGTTTGTGGCGACAACTCCTCCTAGAAATGAAGTCGCAAACTCAAATCCCAAGTGTAGCAAGTGTAATACGCATCACCCAGTAAACGGGCCCTGCAATGTGTGTTATAACTGTCAAAAACCGGGCCATTATGCCAGAAATTGTTGGGCACCAATTAGACAAGTGACTCTGGTGAATGCTGTTAGAATGAGTAACAATCCGAGAGTGTGCTATGAGTGTGGTAGTCCAGATCATTTTTGCAACACTTGTCCCAAGATGAATCGAGCACCGGGGCAAGCTGGAAATCAATTGGCTTTGGAGGGCAACCGAAATAACCGAAGCAATGGAAACCAAGTTAGAGGAAGAGCTTACAACATGAATGTGAATGCAATGGAGGCGGTCCAGGATCCTAACGTTGTAACGGGTACGTTCTCTCTGAATGATCACTTTGTTACCGTATTATTTGATTCTAGAGCCGATTTTAGTTTCATATCTACTGAATTTGCGCCCCTACTTAATGTGAGACCTAGTATTGTGAACCCTGGTTACGTGTTGAAGTAGCGATGGTAAGAAGTTAGAAGTGGATAGAATATCGTGACTGCAAACTTAAAAGACCTAGGAGGGTCCCTGCTTTAGCATAAACTTGATAACCTTTAGGTCATGGAAGCTTTGATTGTGATTGTTGGGAATGGATTTGTTGTCCCACATAAGGCTGTGATATTATGTCATGAGGAAGGTAGTAGAAATACCCGTGAACGATGGTAAGATCCTTAGGGTACATGGAGAACGGGCCGTAGGAATCACCAAAGCATTGAAGAGTGCAGAGGAGGATGAACCAAAGTTGAACGATATATTTGTGGTACGTGAATTTATAGATGTGTTTCCAGAAGACTTGTCAAGATTGCCTCCGCAACGACAAGTGGAGTTTCGCTAGATTAGTCTTGGAGTGGACGCTGTTGTTGAAGTCTCCATATCGACTAGCGCCCTCGGAAATGCAAGAATTGTCTAGGCAGCTGCAGGAGTTGCAAGACAAGGGTTTCATACGAGCTAGTTCTTTCTCTTTAGGAGTGTCGGTGTTATTTATCAAGAAGAAGGATGGTTCCCTACGTATGTGTATCGATTATAGAGAGCTAAACAAGTTGACGATTAAGAATCGTTATCCTCTTCCGAGGATTGATGATTTATTTGACCAACTATAAGGATCGCGTTATTTATCCAAGATAGACCTTCGGTCAGGTTATCACCAACTACGCATGCATGAAGACGACATACCTAAGACGGCGTTTCGAACGAGATATGGACATTTTGAGTTTACGATTATGCCTTTTGGGCTAACCAATGCACCTGCACTCTTTATGGATCTGATGAATGAAGTTTGTAAACTGTACTTAGATATGTTCGTTATTGTGTTCATCGATGATATCTTGATCTACTCGAAGATGAAGGAGGACCATGAAGTTTCATTTGGGTTTGGTGTTGGAACTTGTTAAGGATGGAGGGAGTTGTATGCCAGTTCTCCAAAGTGCTGAGTTTTAGTTGCATGAGGTTTGCACTTTCTTGGTCATGACCTTTGGTCACTCAAATGGTATACTGTGGATCCCAACAAAATAGAAGCGGTTAAGAATTGGTTAAGACCCATACGACACCTTGCTGGAGATTCGATCATTTTTGGGTTATTAGACAGTTATTATAGACGGTTTTATTGCAAAACTTTTCCAAAATTGCTAAACCTCTTACCTCGTAATTAGAAGAGAATCCAAAGTATGTGTGGGGTGATTTAGGAGCAAGAAGAGGCTTTTCAAACTTTTAAAGAAATAACTTGTGTGATGCACCATATTGACGCTACCTGATGGTAGTGGAAGATTTTGTGGTTTATTGTGATGCATTCAAAACAAGGATTAGGTTGTGTATCATGGCAAAGGGGCATAAGTGATTGCTATGCATCGAGGCAGCTAAAAAACCCATGAGAAGAACCTATACACGTTTTATGATTTGAGAATTGGGAGCTGTTGTGTTTGTTCTGAGAATTGGAGGCATGATCTGTCTGGTATAAGAGTGTTTATCTATACGGATCACAAAGTCTTCAACACATTTTCGATCAGAAAGAGCTAAATATGCGTTAAAGGAGATGGATTGAGTTGTTTAGTAATTACGAGTGTGAGATTCATTACCATTCTGGTAAGGCGAACATTGTGGCTGATGCATTAAGTAGGAAGGAATGGTTGAAACCTAGACGTATAAGGGCCATGGCAGTGACTATCCAGGCTTGGAATGAGAGAAACAATACATAGTGGCAGCACTAGAGTGAGGAGCTTTTAAGCAAGAGATTGTAATTATGGAAAACCTGCATGGCTAGACAGCAGTGGAAAAGAAAGAGGGCAAGAGTTTGTATTTCATAGACCGTATATGGGTTCCATTAGTAGGAAGTGTAAGAACGATGATCATGGATGAAGCTCATAGGTCTAAGTACTCTATGCATCCTTGAGCGGATAAGATGTGACCTGATCTTCGTGGATATGTAATGGGTGGCCTATAATTGAAGAGAGGATTGTACTTATGTTAGTAAGTGTTTAACATGTTCAAAGTAAGGCTGGGTCAAAAGGCCTTCGGGTTTATTGCCAACAACCCGTATGATACTGAAGGGGAAGTGGGATAAGATCCTATGGATTTTCATCACTAGTTGCCTAGGTCAAAGTGGGCATTGGACACGACTTGGGTCATAGTCGATAGATGAGTATAGGCGGCTCATGTCCTGGCTATAAGAGAAGGACTATTAGTACTGAGAATATTGGCAAAGATGTATATTGATGAAATTGTCGCGTAGACATGCGTCCTGTGTCGATTATTTCAGATAGAGCGATGGGACGATTTACGATTTTTTCGCGTTGCTGGCAGGGACTGTGCAAAAAAAAAAAGCTTTAGGGCAAGGTGTGGATATGAGTATGGCCTTATTATCCCAAACGGTATGGTCTTTTTTAGACAAGTGAGCATTTTCACGATTAAGACTTAGAGGATATGTTAAGGGCATGTGTAATTGATTTTGGTGGTAGCTGGGATGTTCATCTACCATTGGCCGAGTTTTCTTATAATAATAGCTATCATTCGAGTATAAGATGTGCGCCGTTTGAGCCTTGTACGGACTGGAAGTAGTATAGTGTAGGTCGCCATGTTTTATGGGCTGAAGATTGGAAGAAAGTAGTTGTGATGGGACCTGAATTGTTCAAGAAATGACTGATAAGTTATGTTGATAAAGGAGAAGCTAAAAGGGCAGCGAGGAGATCGTCAAAAGAGCTACTGATAATAGACGCAAACCATTGGAATTTGAAGTAGGAGATCGATATGTTGAAAAGTATCACCTTGGAAAGGTGTAATTCATTTTGGAAAAAAGGGAAAGTTAGCACCGAGATATGTAGGACCAATTTGAGATTCTCTGAATGGGATCTCGGTCCTGTAGCTTATTGATTAAGGTTGCCCAAAGAATTAAATGGAGTACATGATACATTTCATGTGTCAAACTTGAAGAAATGTTTGGTGGATGCTAGTTTGCATGTGCCATTAGATGAGATAAAGGTTGACAAAACTCTTCGTTTTGTTGAGGAACCTGTAGAGATTATGGACCGTGATACGTAGTAAGATATCGCTTGTGAAAGTTCGTTGGAATTCTAAGCGTGGTCCTGAGTTTACTTGGGAACGCAAGGATTATATGAAGTCTAAGTATCCTCGGTTGTTCGTCGAGCAAGCTGGTAAATCGGCTAGTTAAATCTCGGGACGAGATTTCCTAAAGGAGGGGATACTGTGACAACCATGATTTGAGCAGGTTAGTCAAACCGTTAGTATTGACTTATGTGCCTGTTGCAATATATGGTGTATGTGATTCTGTGTGTTTATATGAGTTTATGTGGGTTATGTGAGGTATTGGTAATCAATCCATTGAGTGTGATCATCTCAATGAGATTGGAATAGTGGTGAAATTGGTTAAGTTCATTTCGTTCACTTTTGAGTGACAAGGAAATGATTATTGAGATTTGAGCGTTTCCGTGTTAAATGTGTAAGTATTATTACGTATACGTATTTTTGTGTTAGTAATCTAAGATAGGTTTAGGATTTTATTTTAAGTGGTAATTTAAGAATAATAAAAAAAAAAAATTTACTATTTTTTAGGGAAAAGATGGTTGAAAAATGAAAAGTTAACAGTTATTTTTTTTAAAAGTCTATAGTGAATTTTTCATTTTAAAAGGCCAAAAAAAGGTATAGTCAAATAAGTTAAGGTTTTTATTAAAATTTAAGGTATTGTAAATAAATATGTAATTAATAAAAAAAATTAAAAAAAAGAATAAAAGGGCCGGTTTGGTTTTCAAGGGAGAAAAGGAAACAAATTTGAGTCCAAGTCTAATTCCTAATTAGAGTTAATCTAGAATATCTTTTAGGAGGCCTATAAATACAAAAATAAAGGATCCCTAAATCCCCTATTGTTCAACCTATCCAGAGAAAAAAAAAGAAATTTTTTAGGGTTTAAGGTATTTTCTAATTCCTTGTTTAATTCTAGTTCTTATTTTAATTCTTGTAATCTAAGTATGATGGATTAGGTTTAATCATGAAAATAAATTAGGGTTTTAAATTTTCTGGAGTTTATAGTTTAATGATGATTGTTTGATCATTGGTTCAATTGGTTTCGTGATTTGATCATGGTTAGGGGTTCTAGATCGCCGATTAGTGTTTAATTCACTGTAGAAAATTAGGCAGTTTTGTAACGGTCATAACTCAATCATAAATTATCAAATAAACAATTTAATACATACTGGAGATAACCTCAGAGAGTCTACTTTCCTGCAAAGTTGGTCTCGTAAGTTTTTATGGTCGGGAAGTGGGTCAAAAGGTCGTTACAAAATCAGTGTGTAAAACTATGATGAATTTCAGTTTTGGTTTTAATTTTTCTAAAAATACTTAGACATCTAGTTAGAGGCTCAAAATCACGTGGAAGTTAGTTTATATATTTTGTGTGACCCTTGAATTTTTTCTAAGTATGCAATGAGGTCTAAAGTGGTCATCTGGTGTCATACTTTTAGGGGGTCAGATTCTGGATGAATTCTGGACACTTTGGATTAGTAAATTTCTAAAAGGGTAATGGCTTTGGGAGAGCTATGAGAGGTTCATAGGACATATATGTAGCATGGTGAATATTGGTTTGAATTGTGGAGGTGTTTAAGTGATACGTTTAGGACGCGTAAGTGAGTATAAAATTCTGCTTAAAATAAGAAAATTTAAAGTGTAGCATTGAAGTATAAATGGCATATGTAGGAGTTAGAAAAGGGTTAATCAAGTATAGAACTTTTTTGGGTTTAAAAGGGAATTTTTTTTTTTATTAAAGCTTAGATTATCCATCATAGTTGAGGTCGGTTACATTCATATTGGGTTTTAAATGCCTAATTGATGGTGGCTTATTGTGTGCTTAATTGTTTAGATTATCCGTGAAGTGTTTGTGAAGCTTTTATTGGAATCTTTTGGGAGAAGTCTATAGCTTCAGCGTGAGTTTCATAGCCCCATTTTCTTATGTTTTGCTTGGGTGAAAAGGATTGCCAAAGAGGTTTTGAAATGTTTTAGTTACTGTGATAATGTGATTTAAATTATGCATGGGCTATACGTGACTGTTGTATGTTATGTGCTACTTGCTTTTATGGTATGAATTGTTGTGCTTGAGCGTAGTCGTCTCTTGGCGTTTATGGATTTGTTTGGTAGTAAGCGTGATCGTCTTATTACGGTGAGCGGTTGAAGTGAGCGTGATCGTCTCATTGTTGTTATGTTTTGTGTGAGGATTGAGCGTGAACGTCTCAATGTGGATTGATGTGATTGCATGTTAGCTTGTATGATAGATTGTTGTATGTCCTGCTATGCTATGTTTTATTTATCATAGTAATTGGATTTAAAGGTTATGTTTGAGTTGTCTTAAACCTATGACTCTCACCAAACGTTGTGTTGACGTTTTTAAGCATCATTTTCAGGTGAGCTTCATGAGAATACTAAGGTTACGAGAGGTGGCTAGAATGACCGCTAGGATTGCATTGGAGTTCGCTCCTGAGTTTGTTTATGTTTGTTGCATGGATTTTGTTGAATGTTATTTGATTTTATTAGGTTCGTGAGATATGCTGAATTTTAGTTCATCTTACGAGTAGTGTAACTTGGTCATGCCAATAGCTTTCCTAGATTTTCAGGACCCTATGACTAACTACTTCGAGTCTACTTTCCAACGAACTAGGCCTCGTCGATTTTTAGAATGTAAAAGTAAGTCAAACCCTTTGTACAAGATTAAGTGTCAAAACTATGTTAGTTGTCCTGAAATTCGATTGTAAAGATGATGTGTGCAGACGGATCAAGATTAATATTTTTTGACGAAATTTAAACTGTAGCATCTTCATAATATTTATGACTTCCCTGAATTTTTCCTAAATTTTTATATGGTTTAGATAGGTAAAATAGTGCCAAACTTTTGCAAAGTCCAGCAGACCCTATTTTAGAACAAGTGTTATTGATGTGTCTTTCATGATGAGATTACTTAGTCTATAGTTTATGGGTGAAATATGGTAGTTAAATCACATACAAGGGTGACTTAATATGGAGGGAGATCAACTAGTTCGACCATTTAGCGTTACTTTAAGAGAGCCGATCATCTAGCTAAAACGTTACAATTTTTAGAAAAAGTGTAAACTAATAGAAATAAAAAGTGGAGTTGTCATGGATTCCTAAGTATCACTTGTTATGCATGTTCTATATATATATGCACATGTTATATTTCGATGAGTTGCATATTTTATATAGCTTGAGTATCAATCGCATATTATTTTATTAATAGGTCGTGGTTGATTGTCAGCGTTCGTTTCTATCTTGTTTGGATTTCTTGATCACTTCTTCATTGCTTTTCGGTGAGTTCATAGCCCCATCTTTTCTACTTTCTTCATTGCTTCTCGGTGAGTTCATAGCCCCATCTTTTCTTCTTTAATGGTTTTCATAACTATTTTCGGGGTGAGAATACATGCTTGTTTTACTAAGCAAAATTATTGATTTCAATTTCATAAGTGTTACATAAATGTTTTTACTAAAGATTTTACTTGCTTTTCACATGATTTCTAAAGCATGTTTGATACATGGTTGTTTACCATTGAATTTATTAAAGCTTAAATTACTTACTAAATGATTTGAGATCACTATTTATCTATTTACAAAACCGTGAGTTTTGAACATATACCTGTTTTAAATTGGACACAAGTGCTTGAAGGGTATACTTGACACGTTATTGTGAATTATCATACGAGTACCTATTGCTAAAGACCCTAATATCGTGAACCGTTAACTACCTGTGATGGGTAGACGCTAGTGTAATAAATAGTACTATGGGGTGACTCCCCGTCCAGGGTCTGAACCCTTTTGGAACACCCACTTTCAACGGATATATTACTCTGAGAATTAGGTATATAGCAATAATACTAAATCTTTTGGGGCAAAC